>VZSC01010427.1:265027-296036 GCA_013398225.1 Steatornis caripensis | reverse complement strand
TGGGCCTTCATTCCCTAATTATATGGTCCAAAGCCATAATTTTAAAATAAAAGCTTAACGTAATAACGTTAACTTTGTTTTTGTTTTGTATTGTTAACTTCGTATTTGTTTTGAAATATTTTGAAAGTGTAATTAATTTTCTTTATTTTTCTGACATTCTCTTCCTAAATTTTAATGCAAGATATTTATCTGGACACACAGATGCGAGCTGTACATCCTTAGCCACTATTCCATTACAAGATTCTGTTGAACATACATTTCAGTTCAGGGGCAGGGAAAAATGCAATGGTGTCCGAGAACCATTTTGAGCCATTCCCAAAGCATGTACTGCAGTTAACGTTTCTGTCCTTCAAACCCAGCTGAAGTTGTTTACAGCAAAACTCTTGAGTTTAAACGCAGGAAGATGCACGTTCGAAATATTCAGAAGAAGAAAATCGCAATCCAAGTCAAGTAGACTTTCTTCCTCTATAAACATACTTTCCTACCTTGTGACTCTTCCAGTAAAATATGTCACTACGTAACAGAATCAGTTGGTTAAAAAACAAACAGCAAACCAAAAAACCCAAAACGCAGTAGTAGTAATTACAATACTACTGCAACATGCCTATTGGTTCAGTTCTCCTATTTTATAGGTTGCGGAGGGGAAAAAAGAGTATCTGAGCACTGAGATACTCAATTCTGAAAGGTTCAAGGAGCAAAGAAGCCTAGCATAAAAAAAAACAAGGCTGCAGCACATATTCTTCAAGCATCTTCTAGCAATTAACCCGAACTGCTTATGCTTTTGGTATCACTCACATACACAACTGTCCCACAGAGTTCACAAACCTGTCATGTTCAGAAACAGGTTTAGACAAATTCCTGGGCATCAAGTCCATTAACACAAGACTAAGCAGGGATGTACTTTCTAACATCCCGCATGACAATTCTGCACACTGTAGGGTTAGGAGGGGAAGGGACCACAGAAAGTGGCAAGGCTTCCCTGCTGCAGCCTTCCTTTAAACGGCATCTACAATTGCCGCTGCCAGGGTCAGAGCACTGGATTCTACAGGCTCGTGGGCTGTTCAGTTGGGATATTTCTTACATTCTTAAGCCCAAAACTGAGTTCACGAAGGGACATTTGGCAAGCTAACAGATACTGATACAGAAGTCCCTGGCCATTGGATGTAAACTTAAAAGAAAAACGTCACTCCGTCACAAGGAAGCAGCCAACTCTCTAAAAAACCATCACAAAACAGAGAAAAGATCGGCATTAAATCTTTACCTGTAATGAACAATTAATACATCGTGGTAAATTTTCGAAGTTGTTCTTGAGGTCTCAAAACTATAACTGCCCTCCATTACTAGTACACTGGTACAATACCACTGATGCAACTGTACTCTAGAAATTACGCTTTCCTTTCCAAACACTCGTTAATTCTTGAAAAGGAGAAAATTACTTTACTTTCAGATCTTTAACATTCTTCTGAATGGGACGTGAATGAAATTATGAAGTGTTGACCAATGGTTTTACTGAGTTAAAAAGGAAGACAAGAAATCTATCCCAGTATGACTCTTCAGACTCAGGATATGTGGCATTTAATCTCAGACCGTTCCTAACGTCTGAAGAATTGCAAAAACTCAAGTTATTCTAAGGCACCGCTTTATTGCATTTCCCTTCCTACTTCCAATCTACCCGAATCTGCCCAAATTCATGCTTTGCAAGAGAGTAAAAGTTAACTTTAGCAAAGAACTCCATACTGTATTGTCCTGATTTTGGCTGGGGTAGAGCTAATTTTCTTCCTAGTAGCTAGAATAGTGCTGTTTCAGCTTCAGTATGAGAAGCATGTCAATAACACACTGGTGGTTTTAGTTGTTACTAAGAGATCAAGGACCCCGTGTTTTGCTGGTGTGCGGGCAGACAAGAAGCTGGGAGGGAGTATAACCAGAACAACGGATCCAAATTGGCCAGTGGGGTATTCTATACCATACAACGTCATGCTCAGTACACAGATGAGTTGGGCCAGGAAGGGGACTCACTGTTACGGGATTGCGGTTTTTGGGATCTCTCTCCTCTGAAATCACTAGCCCAGGAATGAGCTGGGCCTCAGTCAGTGGGTGGTAAGCAACTGCGTTGTTCATCACTCTGATATATTCTATTATTACTATAATCATATTAATTATAATAATTCTTATTATTCCTATTATTTCATTTATTATCATCATTAATTTTATTTCATTTCCATTATTAAATTGTTTTTATCTCAACCTACAAGTCTCCTTAACCCCACTCCTCCAGCTCTCCTCCCCATCCCCCAGGGAGGTGGAAGGGCAAAGGGTGAGTGAGCAGCTGTGTGTTATTTAGTGGTCTGCTGGGTTAAACCACAACATATTCATGGTTTATATCTGACATTCAAATACCAAATAAAAATGAAAACAAAACACTTGTTCTCCAAATTAGGCTTATACTTGGGCACACAGCATCATCTCTAGAGAACAGGGCAGCAATTTTATTCTACATGGAACATAGCTTTTTCAAGGAATCTATAAAATACAGGGTTCTTGCCCCAAATGACCGCAGCTGTTGTTGGCAAAAGCAAAAAACTTCTGCTTAATTATTCTGAATGCAGAAGTAAAGAAGATATTCCCAAAATGTGAAGTCACCCACACTACCTACCCTGTACGCTACTGATACTGCTATATGAAATATAGATAGATGCAAGGAGGAATAAATTGAATAAACACTATATGCTTATGTTACTAAACTAGTTTTGCTCCAGCTCCACTTTCTGACTCTCATAGGCTCTAGAAGGTTTTATATTCTAAATTTTAAGTCACTTACAGACAATATTTAACTTCTGCACCAATCTTTCATGTCCAAAACTTAATGTTCCAATTGATTTCAAGGTCTATACCTGGAAGTCTTCTAACTTCCATGTGCCCTATAAACAGCTCTATCTGCAAAAAATGATCATTTGACCAAGTTTAGTCAAATTGTAGCGTTATATATTCTAGCTTGTGACATAATACAATATATACTAATATAAAAATCAACCAAGATATTGCAGACAGAAAAAAGTGCAAAGACCTCACTATCACAACACAAATTTGCCTGCTTTTTCAAATTCAAAGCAGGGGAAAAAATCTGGTGGGTTTTTTTCTCTTCTTCCTTAGATAAGCTCTAGCTTCTATGTATTTGGAAGAGAGGAAATAATACAGTGCCTCCTTCATAAAATGGCCCCTGGATGAAGCTCACCTTTTACCTCTACAGAAAAAAAATCAATGCTCCATAGCATGAGAGTGTCTTAACAAGTATTTAACTATGCAGGTGTCTGTCTGGAAAATACTGAGATAAATACTGCAGAAATTGCAGTGAATGCATCAAATTTTGAAACATGAGATGAATAAAAAGGAGTAATGGAAAAGCCTATTGAGATGGCATTCTTACAAAAATGAACGAGAAGGAAAAGACGGGTGATGGGAATTAGAAAAAAACTCTGTTTTTTAGGAAAGGATAGGAGAAGAGCAGGGCAGAATGACCATTCAGAAAGGAAGCTTCATCAAACTCTTGGTATTGTGTTAGAATACCACACAAATTAAATTGGAAATAGACTGAATGTTTCCTGAGGGAAGCACAGTAAGAAACCAATCTGTCCAAATCAGATTGTGGCTTAGTTGGAAGAAAACATACAGGGGCAGAGGGAAAAAAAAGAGAAACAAAATTAGAAATTTCCAGCAAATAGAATGCCAGAATCTTGGAGAGGCAACATAAAAAAGCCAAAGTACAAAATGAGATGCAAAAAGCAAGGAACAAAAAAGATAGCCTGTGGGTTAGCTGTAGGAGGAAGATAATACTCAACTTCAAAAAGGAAGAGAACTACAGATTGGATCAGCCTAAATTTCTAGAATTCAAGAAAAGATAACAAAAAACTATTTCTGGGCATCTAGGAAGCAGAATTGGCTAAGTAACAGCCAACACACTCAATTTCGTCAAGAAAAATACATTCCAAACAATCCTGTTTTCCTTCTGTATTGGAGCCACAGCTCCTAGGACACCTAAAGTACAAGACCAATCACATGTAAAGACATAATAGGTAAAACAGCGTCAGTTCTCATACTTAAAAGTAGGTCTTTAGTTTTTGTGTCTAAGCCCCTCTGTGATGGCTGCACTGCACATTTGATCCGCACATATGAGGTAAGTCTGAAAACGGCCAAACCTTCTGATGGCTACATTTGGGAAGACAGATTTGCTCTAAGCAGAAAAACACATCGTCCTCTGTCCATGCTTACAAGGCCCACAAGTACAAGCCTGTCTGGTGACAAGAGAAAAAACACTGATGAGTTTGCCTTCAAGCTGTACCTCAGACATTCCTTTTCTAGATCAAGCAAACAAGTTGTACACTCAACTTTTACAGTTAAAAATAGTACTTAATGAGTGTATAGCGATTACCAAGGTTTCACTATGAATACAGCAAAAATAGTGTTTCATGGTATTTTTTATGGGCTTGGTGATTTCTAATAATAAAAATCACTGTCATGATGGAACAGGTTATGTGTTTAATCTGCTAATGATACCAAGTTAGCAAGGCTGAAAGCATTTCATCCTACAGAAATAAAATTCAAAATGGTCTCAACAAACTGACCAAATGATCTCAAGATAGAATTGTATTAAGGGCAAATGCAGAACAGGCAGTCAGCTGCACAATTCAGAGAACTGGAAAGCTGTACACAGCTGTTATTCCAAAAGAGGCCACGGGTCATCCTTCATCCCAAGCAAGAAGTGAAGAAATAAACACACACACACTCTCATTTGCGTCCTTTGGGAAAGGCATTAGAAGTCCAGTACTATCTGTCCTACCTCAACTTTTCTTCACTACAATTAAGGTAATGCTCCCATTCATAGAAGCCTAATATTCCAAGAGACTATTAAGAACAGATTAGACAACTTTCAGGTATCATTGGCTACAGTTTGTCCTATTCTGGACAAAGGATTTATCATATTTTAAAAACATCCTTTTCTATTATTCTTCCTATAAGCAATAACCATTCAATGAAGTACTTACAACAACAGAAAAAGAAGAGAGCATGGGGGGGAAAAAAAGTAGAAATCCCTCCAAGGACTAGCTTCACAAGATGCTTCAGACATGCTTTATAAGTGAAAGTGATAAAATCCTGTTTTCTCCTGTCTATACACCCCACTCCTACGCCCCACAACACCCCAGGGGCCATTTGGAACAAATGAAAGAATATCTTCATTGCCAAAGAATGCTAAAGGTGCATCTTACAAGAAAGAAAAACAATCATCAAGAAAAGTAGAAGCTAAATTTAGACAGCTCAGTGCTTACAATAGTTTCAGGGGGGAAAAAAATTCTCCAAAGAATCCATCTTACTTAATATTGCTTGTTCCCTCCCACCCAGTTACACAGTTTATAAATAACAAGAGGGCTGTACCAAAGTATTTTATAACCTAGACCTTCTACAGCACTTTCACAGACCATAAATACAAACTAAATAACATGTGAGGGACAAGAGTCAGACAGTCATTGCCTAAGTGCTGCTGGGAAAGAGCTGTCAGCACAATATGCCTGTTCAAAGAACAGTCCAATAATAGTCTTCCACAGTCACGTTATTAATTTACATTTAAACTTGCTACATGGAAGACGCAAGATTGCTTCTCATCTCAAAAATGTGAGGTCTCAACGATATTCACCTTAAGAAACAGCATTTAAGTAATCTAAAATGCTAACCCTTGACAGGAAGAGCACACAGGATGTATGTTAGATTCTTTTTGGGTGCACATACAGGGTTAGCGTACACAAACGATGAAGATGTGCTGACTTTTCTGAACTGCATGAAACCTGCTTGGAGCATAGTACGTAGAAGGCTAAAGTCAAAATCAGCAACTAACGATCAGCCATCTGCACAACACTACATGGCATTTTAAAAATACCGACATACATGGAAACTTATATCTAATGTAAGTACAAATATGGAACAAAACAATAAATTTCACTGTTCTTACTTCCACTAATTACACACATACAGGAAAGAAAAAAGCTATTTCATTTAAGTCACATAAATGGAAAGCTCTTGACTTTTAAAAGTTACACAGTCCCTCTGCAACAATTTAAGTGTTAGATTTAGGAAGGATTCCTTTGCTGAAAGCAAACGTGGAGTAATTGGTATACATAAAAGTTAATAAAATTAAGACACAGCAATCAAAATATTTTTACTTTATATAATGGAAGTTTCTCCTATATCTAACACTGCACAAGGTATCTTGCACAATGAAAAGGTAAGCAGAAGTCCCTTACACTGCCTCGCTTTGCCAGAGAATCACCGTAGTCTGCTGGCAAAGTCCGCTTGCTGGACTTTTTCTGCTCATGTTCAACTGCATCTTCAATTATAGGCTCAAGCCTCATCTGGACAAACACCAAAGATTTGGGTCAATTTCTTTTCATTATACAGTGAGGAAAGATCTAAAAGCCTTTTAAAAACTTCTGAAATCCTTAGAAAACTGCATAGAACTCACTGATGTTTAAATAAAAAGAAAATGCAAAAACCTACGGAGGCTCTGGCCTTAAACTCAGTAAACTCCAAAAAATACACTTTGAAGCTCAAATTTGGCATATAATTAAATTCTACATTCCCTCCCCGCCCCCTTTTCTTTTTCTGCTTTTCAGCTGTAAGGTTTTTTGATCTGTACCAAAAGCCTTGCTCTAGGGTTCAGTCCAGTTGGCCAAACAGTGTTCAATCTTAGTGTGTTTTAATACAAGCATCTATTGAGTATCTGAATCAAAGTTTACTAAACAAAATCTTAAAATTTAATGTTGCTGTTCACTGGACAAGTTTGTCAAATAAAAAGCTTATGCTTGTGTAGAACTAATTCTTCCCGAACCCTTCCAAGACTGCATCTAAGTTATACACTGTATCTGTGTATTTTATCCTCAGTAAGCAGATGCAGTTCTATTTTGTTACCTCTGTAAGAACTGTGGTGTCATATGAAGGTTGATACTTCTCCTTTTCATGTGCAGTTCGCTTTTCCATCTTTTCTCTGTCTGTTTTCTGTTTCCTGTCTGCTCCTTTGGGCTAAAAATGAACAGTTAGATGAACAAGAAAGCAGGTGGAAAATGGTTTTAGAATTGAAATCTGATCTCAGAAGTCAAGCAGTAATATAAAGATGTCCCTCATCTTTATGAGAGCTTCCGAGAGACTTATTAAGGATCTGTTTTCTACTGTTACCTTAAAAACTTTGATTTGACAGCTGGCTGAATGCAGATGATCCGTATATTCTCCACTTTCAGTCTGTTTGAAAGTGTCAACCTGAATCCTAAAAGGAACTCCTTTCTCTCCTCCATGTTTACGAGGGGTAAATTCAGTGCTGATACAATGTACCTGAAAAAAAAAAACCCAACAAACCAATCACTGAACAAAAAGGAACCTCAGAAGTATTCTAGATACGTATTTTATTATGTGTTACCAACATCATATAAATTTTCTAAGGACAACTATCAAATTACCCAGCCTGAGGACCAAGCTGCATAACTAACATTTTGTTCCTTTTCATGCCCACATGCAGATTAAGACAAAAACATTGTATTTCAGCTGACAGGGAAGAGGGGAAACAAGCAGAAGTTCTCCAAAAAGCAGACGTCATTACAGATTATTAAATGAGAACTTGCTGGATCTTAAGAAAAATGTATGTGGATGATAACTGTATCTATAACAAAATAGCAGAAACTTTTTCAAGATACTATTGTCCAATGCATTATAGAAATAACTAGAATAAACTTCAAAGTTACTTGTAATAAATATTACCAAAACTACAGAAGGCCATTGACTGGAAGAGTTTCTCATGTGCAATCAGCTTATTTTCAAATATGCCCAACTTCCTGTAAAAGTCAGCAGACTTTTTAATCAGTATGTAATTGTCTCAAGTGCTACATGAGCCTGAAGACCGGCTTTATAAGCTAGAAATACCCCTAAAAGCTATCTAAGGATAAAATCAGAGTAACAGAAAGAGTTATGGTGAATCTCACTGGATGGTGCTCCCAACTGGTTTTGCTTCCTTACAGAATTTTTAAGTGCCCCAAGCACCATGGACAATAGCGTATCTTGCACTCTCAATGGCTACAGTACTATCTTATTTCCTATGGCCATCTACAACAGAGGGAAGGACAGACTGGAAATTGAAACTTTGTATGCAATCAGTGCCACTACACTGTGCTCTCCAGCTTTTAGAATAAGCGAACTATACTTCCATAATAAGAATCAGCTCCATTTTTGCTCAGTCTGTTACCGCTTCTTCTAAGGAATTACATAAACAAAAATACTCCATAACGTATCTCACATTTCAAGGAGAGTGCATTTTAGTATTTTTGTAGTTCTTACTACAAAAAATGTTTTCAGTTGCACCAGATGAAAGCTAATTTCCTGACAATGTGGAATTTAACCTGTTTTGGCAGCCTCAGTAAGAAATGTTGCTACCTCAAAACGTATAGCTTTTCTCCATAACAACAACAGACCTGAGGCAAAAGCAAGCTAAAAATTCCAATGCAAAACTGAAGATTCTATCTAAATAATTTCCAGAGAAAGCATGTACAATTGCCCTGAATATCAAATACTTAAATAATAAAAATCCTACTACAAGGAAGCCTGCTGACATAGTAAGAAACATATTTGAATGTCTGATTTAAAACTCCCTTTGTAGTACATAACTTTTCTTTTGTATCCTCAAGCCCAGCCACAGCTTAAGCTTACCGCTAGGAGACTGGGCCTCTCAACTAAAAGGAAAAAAATAGTAGTGACAGTTTTTTAGAGAGATATAAATTAATTCTAATACTCCATACAACTAAATATTTAACCATGGTAGCTTTCCACAAATAGCTTTTTGAAAGTCTTTTATTTAAATTCTTCTTAAAAGATGCTTTTATAAACTCAAATCAAGTTGAAAAACCTAACTTGGAAACCTTATAGAACAGTTACTACGAATATGTGTTTTTTTTACAAAGCTGGTATTTAATGCCTATCCCACAAATAAGAAACGAAGAAGCTTCACAGTGCAAATATACCACTGTTTGTGACCTGAAAGGCACCAAACACAAACATCCAGTCAAGTAAAGTTTCAAACCTGAATAAAAGCAGATGTACATTTTGTTGGATCCCACAAAAATTCAACTGCATTCAGCTGGCTTGGATTTGTCTTGATATCAATGACTCCAACAGACATTGGAATATCTACATTAAAATAAGTAGTATATATTTTAAAATAATCATATTCCAAGAAAACACTAGAAATAAATTTTAATATAAAGTTACCATCAGCAAACACAGGTAGGGTGAAAAATATGGGCTTTGGTGGCTTCACTGTAAGCCCATAAAACAGTTTCTCAGGACTAACCCAAAGAAACTTGGTAGACTCAACACACAAAGTGCTCAGAGTTTTTTGATTCCACTCCTCTCCCAGAAACATCCCCCCACCACAGCTTATGCAACAAAAATTATAAAGTTATGCAAGATAAGGAAACCGTGTTGGTGTCGTTTCCACAATCTGCTACATGCTGGAGCACCTCAAAGCGCACGGACCATGGATAAGCCCGTGACAGAGCAGGCATGCCCCTGGAGGGACTGCAGCCATGGGTAAGGCCGTGCTGGAGCAGGTTTACTTCTGAAGGGACTGTTGCTGTGGCTAAGGCCATACTGGAGCAGATGTACCTCTGAAGGCATTGTAGCCCATCAAGAAGGCCACACTGGAACAGGTGCACCTCAAAGCATCTGTGGCTGTGGATAGATCTACACCATAGCAGGTATACCTCTGGAGAGACTGGCACGTAGGTAAGGCTCCTCTTGGAGCAGGTACACCCCTGAGGGACTGCAGTCTGTGGATAAGTCCAAGCTGGAGCAGGGGGCAACAGGAGGAGTTCGTTGCAGTGTTAAACCCTACAGTCTGGTTCAAAGGGGTCAGGACTGGAGACTGTAACGGAAATACCTTTAAATTGTTGTAACCTGGGGTCGCATGTTACCAAAATTACTATAGCAGAAACCCCTTGCTGCTAGCCAGGCGATGAGCAAGGCGAGGAGTTCATTGCAATGCTAAACCCTATAACCTGGCCCAAAGGGACCAGGAGGGGAGACTGTAATGGACATCCTTAAATAATGGGTTACAACAATTCAGAGTTGCATGTTATAGCAATCACTATAGCAGGAACGACCTGTACTAGTGGAGGACAAGCCTTACAAGAAGCAGTGCAAGTGCAGCAGTGACCTGACCTGAGCTGGCACTGGTGCCCAGTAACTCCATGCAACACACCACCTCTCCTGTCCTCAGTGACCACCATAACAGACGGAGCCCAAAGTCACAGACTAAATGAACTCAGTGGACGTTTTAGAGGAGTGGTCCATAGACTAGGGGAATTATAACTGTGTATTATACCAAAGGATCGAAGGGAGGTGGTGGTTAATGAGGGTGTATTTGATAGTGTGGGACTTGGGCATGACGTAAACGCTACGGAGTAAGGGGTGGAGAATGTGCTGGTTTTGGCTGTGATTGAGTTAATTTTCTTCACAATAGCTTGTATGGAGCTACATTTTGGATCTGTGCTGAAAACACTGTTGATAACGCGGGGATGTTTTTGTTATTGCTGAGCAGCGCTCACACAGTGCCAAGGCATTTTCTGCTCCTCACACCACCCCAGTGAGGAGGACGGGGTGCACAAGAGGCTGGGAGAGGATGCAGCTAGGACAGCTGACCCCACCTGACCAACGGGACATTCCGTACCCTATGACGCCATGCTCAGCATGTAAAGCTGGGGGAAGGAGGAAGAAGGGAAGGACATTCAGAGTGGTGGCGTTTGTCTTCCCAAGTAACCGTTATGCGTGATGAAGCCCTGCTTTCCTGGAGACGGCTGAACACCTGCCTGCCCACTGGAATGAATTCCTGGTTTTGCTCTGCTTTCATACGCAGCTTTTGCTTCACCTATTAAACTGTCTTTACCTCAACCCACGGGTTTCCTCACTTCTACCTTTCCGATTCTCTCCCCAACACCAACCGGGGGGAGTGCGCAAGCAGCTGTGCCGGGCCTAGTTGCCAGCTGGGGTTAAACCATGACATAAATATATAAGGTTGCAGAGTTGCTACGTTACTTCTGCAGCACTTAAAGATTTTAAAGGAGTGTGAAAGTGGTAAGAACACTTATACTCAAAACACACACTATGACAAAGCAGTACACAGAAAACTGGTCTGTGTTTTTTTACCAGCCCTAGAATAAACATGATCATGGTCAACTTAAATTTGGAAGTAGAATTTCTTACAGGGGCAACACATAGAAACAATTATACCTAAGTCGAGAAGTCTGTCCCCAGGGCGGTTCCACTTCCAACCTTCTAGCTGCTGGTGTTCTGTATACTGCAATCTTCTGTCATGGAACACAACTCTTATAATACTCTAACAAAGGAGAAAACAAGCATCTGATGAGCCGCAAACCTACTAAATGTTTGGAAACAGCCTGAAGATAAAGCACTAGAACATTCCAAAACAGCCACAGCGCTGATAAACACGTATTTACAGCAAAAAATTTGGCAACCACCAGTATCTCAAAATATTCCAGAACACAGAAACAGAACTGCGCAGCAGGAGATATTTGAAAGTGCTGTAAAAATGCGAAAAAGAATTATATCTGATCACATATTCTAAAGGTCACTATGAATTACATGCAATGAACTGAGCAACGCTGACAGCATAGTATCAATCCTGTGTAGGCAACACAAACTTACTTTAGAAAAAGACAAAAGACTTAATTTATTCTGAAAAGCAGTGAATACAGTTTGACCATTTTTTTCATTGGGAATTTTGCTAACTTTTGTAGAAAATTTCAAGAACTGAAATTAATTGAAAAATCTCTTCCTAGTATTTATAAAAATATTTACAACAAATCTATGATTTTAATTAAGAAGTAGCAAACAACTTTCAAACTTTTACAACTGTTCTAGTTGAAATATTGATCAAACAATACTACTATATGGTTAACTTTATTCAGCTAGAATTAATTAGCCAACAATACCTATTTTTGTGATCAGTTCTCATAAGACGGTGCTCTTAGTCATAGTAAAGACAGGATTCTATTTTGCTGCATGAATGCACATACAAAGCAACTTGGTACCCAGAGGGGGAAAAACTGTATACGTTAATTGTTACTGAACAAACAAAATTTAGACAAACTTCTTAAAGTCTGATTTTTTTCCCATTAGCATACAGTCTTACTTGTATTAACAGTAGATAAAAGTGATTAAAAAAAATCCAAGAACTTTTAAATGAAGGGCCTCCTCCAGATACACTGAAATAAAACCAAGGAAATGCAAAGGTAACAGAAAACACATGTGCATTCGTGCAGACACACACACAAACATACTGCTCCCTTTTCGCTGCAAACTGGCAAGCTTGGAACTTGGAAATATCTACAGCCACCTTGACCAACATGAAATGCCTTCTCTTTTGAAGTACTGGGATTACAGTATTTAAGTGTCCAAAATGATAAATTTGTTGATGCAGCATTACAACGCTTCGCTATGATAAAATTTACTTTTTTAAACTTCTACACTGCTTTGTCCTATTTTACCTACCAAATGGCTCATCACCAATACACAAATCTATAAAATTACAGCAGAGAGGTTCCCCAAAGCTACAAGGAAATAGCATCTAAGGAGGCAAAATAGTCAACATGCTTATTACAGCAAGCCAAGATGCCAGGTTGTAAAAGGTTTCATTACCAGAACTCACAAATCGCAAATCCCAGTTTTATACTTGTGCTTAATACTTCCTGAAATTCTCTATGAACAAGCACCCCACAGACAAATAAGAACAAGGCACAGGACTACACAAGCCAGCCAAAGTTCACAAATTATACAGCCCAGACCTGACACGTAAAGACTCAGCCTCCCACAGGCACACTGTTCTGGTGTACCTACCAGTACCACTGTCAAAGTACCTTTAATTGAACCATTTTTCCTTCTTCCCCAACATGTTAATAAGATTTTTCAGAAAACTTAGGAAAACTGTCAGATGCTTATAAGAAAAGTCACCTCCCCACCCTCCCACAGTTCTTTTAATAATTTGTACTACAAATTGGACATTTTTCAGTCTACTTCATTCTTATACTCCATGCAATACCTCAGATCCACAGTACCTTCTGCTAACATCAAACCATAAGGAGACAAATCTGGAATTACGAACAGGAGCTCAACTATGGAACAAACTGCTCAAGAAGCAGCAAAATTAGATCTGTTTTTCCTGTAGATGTATCTCCTATGTGCCAATACTCCACTGTTCCAGAAACCATGGGTTGGCTCAATGTGTCTTTCATAACACCTATTAAGAAACACACTCATAATACTTCCAATTCTTTCTAAATGATCCTCTAGCTTTCTTCCACATCTTATCACTTGAAATGGAAAATGAAACGGCTCAGAAGACGTTGGATAGAGATCTTAGACAACTAGGTATCTTAAGCTTTGCATAAAATAATTCAGCCTTTACTACACGCAAGGACTCTATGCATTGGGAAGTCACAGTCTTCATATTCATACTTTTTAAAAATAATATCGCTAGTCAACATTCATTCTGAACAAATATCTAGTTACAGCAGAAAAAAAGGTCCATAAAATCTACAGTCTCTAGACTGGATTTCTCTCACCTAACTTTAGATACCTAAATTTGAGATCACTGTTACCACAGCTTCCTTTTACTCAGCAGAAAGACAGGGGCATGCTTAGTGGAGATTCACCTCATCTTAAAATAGATCCATAAAGGGTACATGAAATGATTAGCTCACCTTCAGTTATCTAAAATTACATGAAATAAACCCATTCATAAATAGGGACATGCATACATGTATTTTCTTTTACATTTGTAGTAAACCTGAAATAAAACAACAAAAGTAGGCATTAGGTTCCATTGCACCTATTTTCTTTATCAGTCAGACCAGCTGGTCCACCTCCCTCCGTGAACTGGAGTACAATAAAAGGTTAAAAACTACTCTTCTCATATGCAACCATCAGAGGTTTGTTAGTAACATTGTCTACAGAACTTCAGCTCACCTTCACCAGTTTTCCATTGATCTCTGGTATGTCGCCAGCTTTCCGATTATCTAGCATCCGTATTTCATAGGATTGACCTTTAAAGAGAAAAAAAAGTTTGTATCAGAAGAGTCAGAGCATAAAGCTATTTTGTGTTTAATTGCACCTGAATCAGCTTTTGGTTCATACACAGCACACAAGAATCAGTATCTCAAATTTCTGTTTAAGAGATTTTTCTAACAAGGTTCACTTCACAGCACAGGACTTAATGGAACAAAATAAACTTTTTGGTCCTTTTAAAACTACAGATACTTTCAAAGTTTAAGTATTTCATTTTACATGAAGTATAAGTACTTCTCTTTTTTCTTCCTGAAGAAAAACTTTTTCCAGCTGAATTCCTTTACTTTTGAAACTGATGAAAGGCAACATACCAAAAACCACAGACTACTCTTCCAAAACAAACTGCTGCAAAGAGTTTTTATACTTTTCATACTGGTTATTTCAAACCAGTATGAGCAAACCTACCTTTCTAGTGAATTTGACGAACTGTTATGCTTCAAAGAAGAGAAATCCACAAGTAATTTACTTGAACTACAGGGATTTTTTTCTTCCAAGGTGAGCAGCACATATTCATTTGCAAAAATTATTTTTTAAAATATAGGACAAAATAGACTATTAAAATATAACACAAAATAAATTTTAAGACATTCACTAAGATCAAGTGCAGCAAATTCATCACCTTCTACATCACTCTCCAAACTACCTTTACATTCTAGTGTTTACTACATTTAGAAGACATCTATTGCCTTGCACTACACAGCAAAGGTTCAGCTGTCATATCCCTGTGAATAAGCAAACGATTTCTCCAGCTCCTTTCACTGCTCCATAGACTGATGTTACCACCAGCTATGGACTGTTTGGCATCTTTTTGCTGTAACACAATCAGCACATTTATGTATGTACTCTACACACGTACAAGCTTTCTTTACCCCTGCAGCATTTGATCATCGATGACATAAATCTATGTAAAAACTAAATGTACCGAGAGCAGCTGAGTAAAGCAACAGATCGTTTCTCCTACTATGTTTAACTGGACAATTTTTTTTTCCTGTTAATGAGATTTGTTCAATTACCAGTGTTATTTTGCTCACATGGTGATATAACACATATAAGTCCATCTGCGTTTACAGACAGCATCAGGGTGGTTTTTTTTTTAATCTAGCACTATTAGTAAAATTTTTGCAAATATTTCTCTGTTCTCTTTCACCATCATTTTGAAAGGCGGCGGGTAGAAAAAAAACACTTTGATTACTTGCTCAACAAGTGTTACTAACTTTTTACAGGTACAAAATAGTATTAAGACTGAAGAACTGATGAAAGTAAAAAATCAAAGAATGCCAGGCCCAAAAATAGCACGAGGAGTTTTCGAAACAAAGGGACAGGTAAGTTTCATTCTGGATTTCTGGACATGTAGCTGCTCTGAACGCGTAAAAAGCACCACAGCACTGACTGTAGTCATCTCTATGGGACAGCCATACAGGCTACTTTCTCTGCTGTTTCCTGGAGAGCACCCACAGGAGCAAGGCAACACAAGGTGCAAGGAAATTTAACTGCTTGCTGCTTAACACTGAAACTATAGTAGTCACTTCCACAAAAACCACAGAATGGTTGAGGTTGGAAGGGACCTCCGGAGATAGTCTTGTCCAACCCCCCTGGCTCAAGCAGGGCCACCTAGAGGCAGCTGGTCAGGACCAAGCCCAGACAGCTTCGAGTATCTCAAGGATGCTCATCCAGTCCATACTTCATTAGCTTCTCTATGAGGATCTTATGGGAGAAAACAGCAAAAGCCTTACTGAAGACAACAACATGTAGACAATATCCACTGCTCTCCCTTTGCCTACCAAGCCAGCCATTTCATCACAGAAGTTTATTAAGTTGGTCAAGCATGACTTTCCCTTGGTAAATCCATGCTGACTACTCCTGATGACCTTATTAATCCTTCATATGCCTGGAAATGGTCCCCAGGATTAGTTACTCCCATCACCTTCCAAGGACAGAGGTGAGGCTGACCAGCCTGTAGTTCCGTAGGTCCTTCTTTTTGAAGATCAGAGCAACATTTTATTTCCTATCATCCTCAGGCACCCTTCTAGTCACCATGACAATTCAAAGACTATTAAGAGCAGCCTCACAACAACATCTGCCAGCTCCCTCAGCACTCACAGGTGCATGCCATCAGGACCCATGGATTTACGTATGTCCAGTTTGCTTAAGTATTCCCTGACCTGTTCCTCTTCCACCAAGGACACATATTTCTTGTTCCAAACATTTCCCCTCATCTCTAGGGCCTGAGATTCCTGACAGCCAGTAACGCTAGTAAAGACTGGTGCAAAGAAGGCATTCAGTACCTCAGCCAAAAGGTCCTGTGTCAACAGGGACTCTGCCCCATTCAGCAGGGGTGGGGGGGCACATTTTCCATAGTCTTGCTTGTGACACTCCAGTATTTATAGAAGCCCATCTCCTTATCTTTGACATTCCTCAACAGATTCAATTCCAGGTGGGCTTTTAGCTTTCTTGACTGCATCCATGTATGCTTGGACAGTGTCTCTGTATTCCTCCCAGTCTACCTGTCCCCGCTTCCTGTATGCCAACCTTTTGTGTTTTAGTTTTGTCAGAGGCTCCTTGCTCACCCATGCAGGCCTCCTGCCATTTCTGCCTGACTTTCTTTCTGCTCATTGGGAACCACTGCTCTTGAGGCTCAAGGAGGCAATTCTTGAATACTAACCAGGTTTCTTGAGCCTCCCTTCCCACCAGGGCCTTATCCCATGGGACTCTTAAGATCATTGAAGAGGTCAGTCTGCTCTCTTGAAGTCCAATGACCTGATCTTGCTTTCTGCCCTGCTTCCTCCTCTCAGAATCCTGAACACCATGTCATGGTCACGGCAGCCAAAGTTGCCTTTGTCATTCACATCCCCAATGAGTCCTTCCTTGTTGTACAAGGTATAGCACAGCACTTCTCATTGGCTCCTCTACCACTTGGGTCAGGAAGATGCCATCAATGCTCTCCAGGAACCTCCTGGATTGCTCATGCCCTGCTGTGTGGTCCCTCCAGCAGACAACAGGGTGGCTGAAGTCCTCCTATGAGGACCACAGCCTGTGATTGTGAGGCTAATTCTAGTCATCTGTAGAAGGCCTCATCTACTTGTTCTTCCTGGTCAGGTGGCCTACAGCAGACATCCACTATAACATGACCCATATTGCTCTGCTCTTCAATACTTATGCGTAAGGTCTGAGTCAGCTCTTCACCCATTCCTAAGCAGAGGTTCACACATTCCAGCTGTTATCCCACATCAGCAATAACTCTCCCCCTTCCTTATCTTCTTGCCCTGCCTTTCCGAAGAAGCCAGTACCCCTCCACTGCAAAATTCACTTATGCAAGCCATCCCATCACATCTCTGTGAAACGAGTAAGATCATAGCCCTACAACACCACACACGTCTAGTTCCTTGTGTTGCTACTTCCCCTGCTGCTTGGATTAACATATATGCACTTCAGAGATGCACCCCACCACGCTGATTTTCCAGAAAGGGTTATGGGGTTTCCTCATAATGGTGTTATATAGTAGTTCCTTGCTTACATTCAAATGCTGGAGATGACCCCATTTAAGTCTCCTTTTGTTGACTGTGTGTTCCCTTTTGGGCACATCACTCCAGCCCCTTTGCTCATCAATCACATCCATCACTCCCTCACAGTGCTGCCGGTAACACTCTCCCCTCCCTGTCATTCCTGCTTCAAAGCTCACCTTACCAGCTCAGCTCTCCTGCTCGCAAAGGTGCCTCTGCCCCCCTTACTGAGGTTCATCCCATCTCTGCCAAGCAGTTCTTTGCATTAACAGAACTACAAGCCTAGCTGCAACTGTGTAAACCAACCTAACGAATACCTACCCTTTAAAAGCAGTTCTCTTCCATACCACTCTTGATATTTGATACACATTTAGCCGAAAAGCCAACTCAAAACATTGTCCTACAACTCCAATATGCATTCTCAATTGACTCATTTAGCAGATTTTAGTTAGTAAGAACCCTGAAAACCCCAGAACAATGAACCATCATCACTCTAAGATTTGAACTTTGAGAAACTGCTTCAGCTGAAAACCTCATCACTTTAAATATTCCATTAGCTCAGAGAATATCTCAAGTTGGTAGGGGCCCATACAGATCGAGTCCAACTCCCTGCTCCTTGCAGGACTACCTAAAACAGAATCGTATGACTAACGGCATCATTCAGACACTCCCTGAACTCTGAATGACAGTCTTAGCTATTCTAATTAAAATACTTACTGACAGAGGGTAAAGTCAGGGCTTGCTTACATATTGCCTTAGGAAATGTCACCATAGCTTAACAGACAGGGCAAATGTTCCCGTTGCTTCTAGCATTGCCAATCCAGTACACTATGACAACTGCTGATGAAATTAAACAAGGTATTAGCTCTCTATGGTACTCCCTACTCACAATCCTCTCAGAAGTGACTTAAAACACTACCTAATAACAGGGCTGAACTGGAAACCAGGTAACTGAGGTGAGCAGGATTAAAATGACTCTTTTTCTAGACTACTTAATCCACCTCATTACACAAACATATCTATCAGTACAACTCACGAGTTGCAAACTGCAACACTCATGACCAAAACTATTTTGATCTATTTTAAGCCAGCTTCAGTATGAAAGACATCGTATCTCAAAACTACCCCAAGATTTTTTCCTGTGATTTGTACTAATAGCTAACAGACAATTTTTTAGGAAAAAGTCTTAATCTAGGCAGCAAATATACTGTCTTTCTGTCTGAAGAATTAACACAGAAAAGTCGGTCAACCTTTTTTCTCCCGTATTTGTTCAGAAAAAGGGCATATCAGCACCTTTGTTTTTCAACATCAGGAAAGACTAGACACTGAGTAACAGCAAAAATTCTTTACAAAAGAAATCTTTATATTAAAAGATATTTTCACACGGAAACATGAAACAATTGCAGTCACTTCAGACACTGTCACTTAAATGGCACAGAGGAGAGATAGCAAACACTTTCTTCCTTCAGCTTGCCGCTTGCGCTGGTTCCCCAGCACGCTGAGCTGACCTTCAAGCTTTATGTTTGGTCAGGGAGGCTGGATCCTGGCACTGAAGAAAACAAAAGTATATTTCTGCAGAGTTTAAAAGTTTATAAAACTTCAAAGTTTTTTAATCAGTGCAAAGCATCTTGGCTGCTGGTCCAGCACACTGCTGCAATTGTACCGTTTTCTCCTGAAGAGAGCGCTCAAGGTACAAAAAGTGTTAAAAAATAAAGTAAAACCCCGACTAACCAAATGGCTGCAATATACAATCACGTGTTTCTAAGAAACTACAAATCGCTTAAAGAACTTCCATTACTCATGATAGTAGAAGAGTTAAGTAATGTTTAAAGCAAACTTAGACAGACTGGATACTGCAAGATGAACCACTTAGCAACTTTATTCACACAGAAAGCTGAAAATAATGCTTGCTTTATCATCATGTCAGTATCAAATTACATACAATCTGCTCTCACAGATTTTAGGGCCCCAGTACACAGTTAAACACTTCCAGTTATGAAATGTATCACCACCAGAAGTTCACACTACTAGAAGCACTTCAACTTGACCAAAAAGGATAGCCTATCAAGAAAACACACATGTAAAGTATACAAATTCTATAACCTAGTAAAGCAACTAAGTTCGCAAAAATAGCTCGCAAACACCCAAGGAAAACTTACCAATGCATTTTTACCTGCGTCCTCTCAACTGCATGCTAAAGTAGCACACTGCTCAGAGAAGCACACGAGCTAAGAAGATTAACTGTACCAAAACATGGTAGTATATGGAAAAGCAATGGGGCACATAATTTTTTAAAAGTGTTCTTATTTTTCATACAAACTGTGCTATGGGATTGTGTCTTCTAATTACAGGGCTATCTATGGTGAGATTTGGGGTCAAAGGCCATAAAGAAAAGAAAAAGCAAAACTAAATCTAGGAACAGTGACCCTAGACTGTTATGGCCAGGGGAGGGAGAGTGGCAGTGTACAAATTCATTGATATGGTCCAAAACAAATGATAAATGGTTGTATTTGAGTTCAGAATACTAGCTGACTAAACTAAGGACACCAACGTCACTTCTACATTCAGATTATTTTACACAGCACTCGGTGCCCTCTGCAGAAGGAAAGACAAATTTTCATGCAAATTAACCACAGGCTACGAGGGCAAAATAGCAAGGCTCACATGAACAGACAACAGTGAAATACACACAAACTCCAAAGGTAGCTGCACTTT
The DNA here is from genome assembly GCA_013398225.1 of Steatornis caripensis. Taxonomy (NCBI): domain Eukaryota; kingdom Metazoa; phylum Chordata; class Aves; order Caprimulgiformes; family Steatornithidae; genus Steatornis; species Steatornis caripensis. The sequence continues at coordinate 275,655 of VZSC01010427.1, read as the reverse complement.
TGTTTACGCTTCAATCATAATATTGTACTGGGCAGATATGTATAGCTAATTTGAGAGTATGATTAACAGTGTCCTCTGTTGTGCAGCACTTTTTGTTTAGGGATTGACATTTTAACATTTATTGTGACTTTTGGGTGTGTTTATGTGTACCTTATGCAAGTATCATCCAATTAACTTGCTATTTTCAATGAGCTTTAAACAGGAATGCAAAACTAGTCTTGCATTTTAAGCTATTACTACCTGAAGTTTGTATCTCAAAAGCTCTGTCACCTTGATTTTATCGAGGAGGTGGGAGATGGAGAGGGGTAACACAAAAAAACAACCAAAACTCAGACTCTAAAGTGGAAGTAATGACAGACCGTAGCTACAAGTCTGCGAGTTGGATAAAAGAAGACTACTAGTAAGGTATCCAACTGCATTTTTGACATGCATTTATTTTGGATGTGCCCACATGTATCAAAAGATGAAATATGATTTCCGTTTTAAACTCACATCACAAGCTGCATTCACTATAGTTACGCCTGCAACATACGTATACTAACCTTGATTCAAGTACGTAAGAGTTTCATCATATAATTTTACTGCTGGAGATGTTGCAGCACACATAACATACTGGAAGGGTGGATGTTTGGTCTCGTTTTCTTGCGGAAGGCTGGAATCTTCCTGTTTGAAAATCGGCAGTGCCAAAACATCACTGAAAAAACCAAACAAATAACTTTGTGAGACTGTTGGCCCTGTTTTGCCTGAAGTTAAAGAAAAAAAAAATTTGTGCCTTAAAAACCCCACAGTGGAATACATACAGAATTGTGTCACTCAGTTTATTAGTGAAACCAATGTGAGCAGTAACCAAAATACTTTAATTAAAAATTTTAGACTAGGATACATAAACAATGCTGTGGGACCTAAGCAGACAATAAAGTTAGTTATGCTGATCCTCTCAAAGTTTAATCTTCAGTTCTCACCTTCACTGAAAAAAATCAGTTTACTCTTAACTATTCACCAGTCAACATAAGCAAGCTTGCTTAGTACAGATGTAGTCAGGAGCAACGTATCTGCTTTCTTTGAAAATATATTCACCAAAGTATAATTAATCTAACCTATTCATTCTGTTGACATCGAAGATTTTTCAATCTTAACTTTTTTTGCCTTTAGCATACTTAACAGCACAAAACCAATTAAGCAGTAGATTCACAAAACGTAAGTTATAGAAAGTATATGCCAAGATTCGCTTCACTTAGATGGGACCACCAGAAAAACTTTGGAATGGCAAAGTTTCTGAAGAGTAAAGAGCAATCCATGCTGTCCACGGGTAGCAGTAAGAAGGACAGCTTCACCACAACCAGCAGACACATCTTCTGCTTTCTACAGAACATAAATATTATTAGCAATAGATTAGTTTTCCTCATATACAGTAACCCTTCATTAATAAAACTTCAAAGATATTAGTGAGCTCTAGACAGTGTTTTTCTAGCACTGAATTTGTTTGTGATGAAACTCTGATTTGCAGATTTGTGAAACTTTCTTTGAAAACTAGTTTCTAAACTGAAGTAAGATTTCTCACATTAACTCACCTGTTGATTCAGTTTTCAATCTACATGTATCTTATTTCTCTTGCAGTTATTGCAAGCATAAATTTAATATATTTTGTAAAAGAATTATCAACATCTTATCTGTACTGCACTATTATTTACATTTTTTACTCCAAATTTTTTGAGGTAAAATTGCTTTTTGCTGTTCCTCATTTCTGTGAGAGCCTGCTTTATTTAAAGAGAACTCTGTAATTCCTCTTGAATTCCAGCTCATATCTGGAGAATCAAAAAGTATCAGTATCCTAATCAATTTAAAAAGTGAAATTACAGCCAATATTCTTGTGTTACAGGTTACAGTATAGACTTGGTCTACATAAGTATTAGGCATGAGGAGCACAGCTGGGCACCCCACTTTTCTTTCAGAACATGTGCCACATATGGTAAGGTAAAGGCCAGCCACATCCTATTCCACTCCCCTGGCTACCTGGAAGACGCTATATTGACCCAAAACAGGAAATACTTACAAAAGGTGAAAGGCCTAAAAAGTTTGTCTACACCGTGTAGAGACTGTACAGTCTCTCCCAAGAAAACAATCAGAATTAATGAAAGACCAAAAAAAGACACCCATACAGGTTCCTTTCCAGTAGGAAGAAGCCACAGGAGATGCTACAAACAGGCATGAAAGCAGGACACCATTCAAAAAAGCAGCACACGCCTGCTGAACCATACCTTAGCTACTTCTGATGCCAGCTCCCCAAACCGGAGCCCAGAGGCAGCTGTACTTCTTAACTAGTTACGAAAGACGACAATGTGAAATACTCACTTAAGGGAAGCGGACACTCTTAAAACAGTTTACTTATATAGCCAAAAGGAGTATCATATCCAGAGGCAGGACAGAAAATTGCATAGGTGGGTCGACTACTACTTGAGGATGACTCAGAAGAAATGAGAGGATGCTTCATGCCTTGATGTCAGTGGAAAGGGCAGCACGAGCACAGGGCTGCCCAAGACAAGAGGGAGCACTGTGACAAGCAGAGACAAGCACCGTCCCAAGGGAGGACTTCTGCACTAAGAACCCATGCTCCTCACAGGCTTTGGGAACTTAAAACACTAGTTTATGTTTTCATGAAGAGCAACTTTAAAACGGAAAAGAACACGGGAACAGTAACAATGTTTACAATACACACATAAGAGTCAAAGCGCAACCAAGGTGGCATGCAAAGTCTCTCACCAAGTAAATAACCTGTAATTCTCAACTAAGTTCTGCGGCACTTGCTTTCACATAACATGCACATTAAAGAGAAGGCTTCTGTGTATTTATGAAAAATGTCTTTCAAGCCTTCGTTTTCCACCCACAATTCAAAGATTAAAAATACACCTGGCCTGGCTTAAGAATGTGTGTCGTGGTTAAACTAGTTAAATTACAGACAAGGCACTGTAAGCCAACAAATACAAATGGAAGACAAATTCAGCCTGATTTAAACCTCCTTTTGCTAATACTTACGAAGAGGTAATGACTAACTGCCACTGCGGAAGGTGGGGGGGAAGAGACATCCAACTCTTCAACCCTACAATTTAGTTGTAAAGAGAGCATAATGCACATTCTTAAACGCCACCGGTCCAAAAACACGCTCCAGTAAACGGCACAAGGCACATATAAGAATCTTCATTTATTTTCCCAGATAAAAACATACATTTTTCTTATAAAAGAAAGTCTTTTGGGTACAAGCACATTCCACAGGAAAAGAGAAGACAATGCAATTTAAAACTCCTTCCTAGATCATCTTTAAATAAATACCATTTAAAGTAACATTTTGATTTGTTCACTCAAAAAATGAAATATCAGTGTTTTCACATTTAAACACACACTGGTTCCCACCTATAAACAGATAAAAGTTGCAGACAATTAAGAGTCAATAAGGTATGAATAAAGTATTTCAAATTAAGACTTTCAAAGTGTCAGTGATAAAGAAATGTTAATTGATTTAGAACTAACTATTAATTCCTCTTTAAAAAGTGACGTATCATTGCTGACTTTCAACAAGGAAGCTGCTATGAAGTAACTGGTCTATCCTTCAGTCACTGCTGTACAGTGTCAGAGGATGACAGCTTTTATTCGATACCCATAAGCCCTCAGTTCAGCAACACACAAGGTCTTCTGGGCAAGACTGGCATAAAGAATTTCTGCCACGTAAGCTGCTCCTTCCCCACCCCTCTCCTCTACAGAATATTTTTCTGGGCTATGTTGGGATCCGTATCAGTTCATAGCACCACCCAAAACACAGCTACACAACTGAGGGTGGTAAAAGCAGGTGATAAAAATATTGCTGTAGAGAAACTCCCATCCTACCAAACATAACTTGAGGGCAGGCATAATGAGCTATGCCCCCTTCCCTCCTCACGACTGGCAGTTAACAGGAATACAGGAATCGGGGAAGAAATTGCTCATGTCTACATTTCCCTAGGAAATCATTAGGAACGTACAGCTTTGAGAAACACAAGAATAAAAAGAGCATACCTCCCAGTTCTCTTGAAGCCTAACTCCCCTGTTGTTTATCCTTACATTACTTCAAATAGGGATCACCTAAATTTCACATTGAGAAGCATTTTCCACAAAATAAAGCTCACTGCTCAAGCAGCACAGCTGAAGAAAAGATGCTAGGGGTACTCACAGTTCAGAGTACGAGAACAACAGGAAACAGAAATGTTTAACAGTTCTCTTTCTCACACTGAAAGTGATAAACTGTATGTAATATAGGCTATGATGTAGATCACATTCCTAAAAACTACAGAGATCCGAAACTACAGTCTTTTTACCGCCTCTAAATTTTATACTAAGACCCAACAAAAAATCCCAGGAGAGCAGGTCAGCCTCCTCACTTTTCTTCCTCAGACCCCAGATGCAATTTCTGCATTTATAATGAGCCAATGGCCTGGCAGTGCAAATTATCTGCCCACCCAGTAAATCACTGGCANTTACCGCCTCTAAATTTTATACTAAGACCCAACAAAAAATCCCAGGAGAGCAGGTCAGCCTCCTCACTTTTCTTCCTCAGACCCCAGATGCAATTTCTGCATTTATAATGAGCCAATGGCCTGGCAGTGCAAATTATCTGCCCGCCCAGTAAATCACTGGCAGCCTCTATGTTTATTTATACTTCAGCATCCTTTAGTCATTTTCCCACTCACCTGGCGACATTTGATATGTGCTGGCCCAATGCAGGTTAGTGACAGGCACTGTCACTGCCACGTTTGCTCAAGTTGTTTAACATGGCAATGCACCTCTCGCTGAACGGAGGCACCCACTGGCAGAGTTGCCCAGATGCAGGAAAAATAAGTTTTCTAAAATAGTTACTGTTGAATTTCAGGCTACAGGAGAAAAGAGCTTTAAGAGAGTGATTCTCTTCTTTTTCTGCCACTGACAATTTCTGATCTTCTGAAGTAAGACTAATTTACTCCACTAGTCTCATCTAATAGTCCAAGTGAGCCTTGGAGTAATAAAAGCAAGCTGAGGTACAAACAAATAGCAATGTTTTAAAGGAGAAGTAACATCTTTTGTTAGTCTTCTTGATATCACTTGAAAAAGCAGATCTGTCAAGGCTTACTCTCCTGATGGAAGGAACTCCGAGACCAAATTTTTGAAACTATTAGCTCCAGTAAGAAAACTCTTACCTTGGTCCCTCACAATTTGTTACCTAAAGCATTCAACTGAAAGCATTCCTTCTTCCTAGACGAAGGAGAAAATGTTCCCGTAAAACCAAAAAGAAACTGTCTTCATTACATACCAAAAGCAGGCAATAAACACATCTCCAATACCCAGTCTTAGCTAGCTATGCTAGCTACAGAAGTAGTGCATTAATGAAACTTCACCGTACAAAAGTAGGAAGGCTTAGAAGAGGAAGCAAGGTGCACATTGACACCTGAACCAAAGCATCCAGCGGGGTGAATCACATGTGATAAGCTATCCTATGTAATGTAGCCTACACGAGCACAGTGCAAAAATACCAAGAAATTATAAGTTAACCTTCTCCCACATTTGTCATCCACAAAATCATGTTCTTTCCAAATTTAAAACCCTCTTCTCAACACTTTTTCTAAAGCATTAAAACAGAAAAACCCAACCTGCCTAATAATAGGGTCACAAGACAAAGAACCTCCTGTCCTTACAAGAACAGGAATTAGTACGTCATCAAAATTCAAAGTGACGCTCCATCAATCACCTGCCTTATCAGTCGTCTGGATTGTATACTTTTGGGTGTGAGCATCCAAGAACACGCAGCTCTTTTGAATCTTTAAAGCATGGTTTTACAAGGACAAATACCTTGAGAAAAATGCTTCTCAAGCAGTATCTGAATTAGAGTTATGATCTTGAAGCCAAGCTCTGCACTGTTAAGAGGTCTGAACAAGCCATAGGAAAATGTAAGGGAATGGGAGAGTTTATACTTCCTAACACTGTCCACAAAAGCAAGTTGGAAATGACACGAGACCCCTGGAAGTAGCTGCTGGGAAACGACTTTCTCTGAAGCAGTTGTGAAGACATGCAACATGAATGAGAAAATAGGTGCTAACATAACTCTGTTCCTGGGAATCCTACAACCCGTCATATGGAAAGTCAGCTGGTTGAAGTGCTCAACTTACAGGGAGCCTGGCACAAAATGCAAAAAACAAGCCATCAAAGAAAAAAAAACAAAAAACAAAAATCCCAGCACCAAAATCTGTGTCTTCCTAAATTCTTGAGGGTACCAAGGAAAAGCTGTAAGATTAGTATTTGCTCACAATTACAAATCCCTGGTTCTCCATCCACTCCTCCGACACAGGGAGAGCAGGCAGCTGCTCTAATTTGCAGCAGCTACAGCACAGATTGCGCCTAAGCAGGAGTAATGCATAAAGCGTAAATGAGGGGTAAACTTGCTGCCCTGCTCTCGATCCTGCACATCCATCCACCATGAGAGGCAACAGCCAGACAGAGAACATTAGTTATGCAAGCTGAAGAGTCTTCTCCTTAAGAATTAAATTGGTCTCCTTGACCTTGTGAAACACAGTCACACACTGAACTGGTAAGAAGGAAGCAAAAAAAACCCCAAACAAAACCAACCCAAAACCAGTATCAGTGATCTAGAACATCAGGTTTATCTTTCAACATGTTTAATCTGTGGTAACAAAGCGAGAGGTTTAGGTTTGTGGATTCTCTTTTTCCTCAATTGTCTATTTCCTGACAGATATTTACATATTTGTGTGCCTGCACAAAGAATCAAGATCCAATTCTTAATCAGTACATAAAATTTTATTTTAGAGTCTAGATGTCAGTGAAAATTATCTTTTCTACGATGCAATAGATAAAAATAGAGCAGGCCCCTGCAACAGAACCCTTTTAATGCATTCTGCAGAAAATGCCATGTATTAAAAAAGAACATAAAAAGAAAAAAAATAGGATAATTTAAGGAAGCACTCCTCTTAAAAAAACCCAGCATAACCAGTAGCAGAGTCTCAGAAGAGTAGCAGGCATTAAGGGAAGCATAAACAGTCATTCTGTCCATCAGAAAGTAACAGCAGCCACAAGGAAAACAGACCCTGAATGAGACACCTCCATTTTTTTATTTTTGCACAGTAACTATAAAGTTAAGACAGCAACTGTCATCACCAAATCACGTTCATCAGAAGCCACAAAAAGGATGTCAGGGACCCAAAAGCTGTTAGAAAACAACACCCTCCCTCTCATCTCCACCTGAAAACGAAGCTGTAAGTCGTAAGACAATGGCCCCCCACAAATCCTAGCAGACCACCTTAATGGTTACTTTAGCCTAAACTTTGGAGGAGAGTCCTTCCAAGGCTCTCCACAGCGCAGCAAGGAACCAAGACTGCTTGCAGTAGGTTTCCCTTCTCTTCAACCAAGGCAGCAGCCAGTTCCATTCTCCAAAGACACTCCAAGTGTTTGGGAGTTGCAGTGGTGTTAAACTGACTTGATTCTCCAAAAACGGAGGACTGTCTGGATGTATGTTCAGACTGTCTTTTGTATAGGCTTTACCATTTCAGAACCAAGAGTCATCTTTTTCAATGTAGTTTAACAAGCTTCAGGTTTTAATCAAGAAATATACACCAAAATAGCTATTCCTGAAATAATCATCAAGTTCCGCAATGACAGGCTTCAATTTCAGCACTACGAAGACCACTGGAATTGCAAGCATTTAAATAAATCCATGTACTAAGCTTTCAAATTACACTTCAAAATCCAGTCATTAAGGTACTGCTCATATTAATGCTTATTTAACTTAATTTAAATCAAATTATTCATTAACCAAATAATTCATTACATGAAAAACAGAATTCTGCTAGAGAAATGGCAGGCAGTTCCTGAAACTCATCCTTCCAATGAAATAGCCTCCGTTTTTTAACATTTCATAGCAATGATCAGTGGTCCCCAAAATTACACAATTCTTGCTGTGTTATGATGGACATTATGACAAATTTGTAAGAAATCACTATGGGAGTCTTCAATCTACACAATAATGTCATTATCAACTGAAGTCAACAACACTCAAAACTCGCTATCACTAGAGATCCCACGTTTTTATATAGGTTTCCCAGTGGGGAGGTATTAGGCACATCCGACAATTTTTATCAATTGAGGTGAATTTTGTGTTTGTAGGCAGTTTCTTACTGCATGAGATGTTATTAAAAAAAACAGCAATCAGGAAAACTGGGTTTCAAGATTTTAAGGAAATTTTGAGAACTATTTAAAACCATGTCAATCTGCAGAAACACTTTGTCTGGTTAGCTTCCTTTTAAAAAAGCTACAGTTACTGGTCAATTGACATGAGCGGTTTTCTTAATAAGAATAAACACATAGGAGTAACGCCAATGTTCTACTTCAGGGCACTGACTGATCATCAACTTGAGGAATCACGAACTACATTACATACAGCCCTAATAGGTAAAACAGTTATTTGCAGGTCTTCCTAAGAAAATGCAGGGTCATATAGCTTGGGGAGCTCTCCCAGCATTCGCCTCTAGACAATATTTCTTTTTCTTCTGTCATCTTTTTTGGTAAGTGACAAGTAATTAGCTTCTACTGGCAAACAGAACAGCAGCAGAGTAATTACCTTCACTCTTCATGCTATGCCACTTCTTTTAGTTTTCCCCTCTCATGTCACTTAACAAGCCATGATTTCCCTAAAGCAGAAACCTAATCAATACATAAAATAACTAAAATACTTGCTGAAATCACCCTGAATCCAGCAAACACTAATTGTAATTAGGTGATCCCTTTAACTCTGTTGATAATAATAATTAAGTTATTAAAGTTACAAACAATATTAGAGTGTGTTCCAAAAATACTTGCACCTCATCACAAACATCAAGTGTGGAACAAAATTTAAGACTAACACATAGCTTAGCTTGTGCACTATTACTTTTTAAGAGCTGTTTTTAAGTACTACAACTCTTCTTGTGGTAACTCAAAATATCCTAACAGGCAGATATATGTAACTAAAAAAACCACTTAGGATCGATGCTCACCATAAAAGGATGATAAAAGCAGAAGAAACAGTCTACACAATAACAGCAAAGATTAAAATTCTTAAAGTTTCAAGAAACTGAACCGTGTGCATGACTGGAAGAAGTGAAGTCTACAAAAAGAAAGGGAAATCTTTAAACAGCCATCCCAGGCAAAACTCAAGACTTCTCATCATAAGAAATCCTAGAAACAACTGGATTGTGATGGAGAAGGAAGAACGATTCCTGAACGGGAGCACACACATTACCTATTGGTGTTCATATGAGGAACACATAACCAGAAGCTATCCAGGCAACTGTCATATAGTTGCTCACAAAAACAGGCGCACCACTTTGCGGGATGAATGTTTGCTTGACAAAGACAGAAACGGGACAGAAGTGGAATAAAATCCAGACAAGCTTAATATAGAGTCAGGAGTATTCACATGAAGATAGATGAATCACCCTGTTGTTTGAACCGGCAAGTTCTCAAAGCTATTTTTAATTTAAAAAACAAAAACATACCTCACACAAAACAAAACCCCCATCAAATACATATCCCACCATTAGCCTGCTGAGCCCACGATCCCAAATACTAGCAAAAGGGTCCTCAATTGTATTCAGCTGAAACCCTTACTTATAACTTCAAAGAAAGATACCGCAACACCAACACTTCACCCGGGAAGTACTGCCTTAAGATATACATAACAGCTAAAACTTGTGGTGGCCTCCAAGTTTCAGGTAACCCCGTGAGGGGCTGCCTCTTCCGTACAGGCTAGCCCATCAAAACTATCAAATGCCACTGTTTTACTCCTCCAAACTCTCAAAATACTGACTAATCCTGTTGAAAACCTTAGACTAAAATGTCTCCCAGTGTCTCCAAAGCAGTCTCCCTCTTCCACACTAACAAGTCACTCGGGAACCCGCACGTTCTGCCCATAACGGGGACGAAATGTACTTATTTCAAACAAGTACGCTTTTATCTTAACTTGGAAAAAAGCACACGCAAAAGCTATTTAAACACTTTTACGGTAAAACCTGGAAAACAATCAAAAGGTAAAGAAACCGCCGAACTGATTAAGAACAGAAAGAGCTACACGGCAAGAAAAGGCTTAAAAGGGGTAAGCGTACCTTAAGACACATAGTACACAGAAAGAATAAACAGACTCACTTAAGTACAACTATATTACTACCCTACTAACTACCGCAACGTTTATTTGCTCGAGAAAGAACGTTTTCAAAGCGTCTGAGAAAACAGCTATTGTTTATTCCGAACGAGAATTATTACTAGCCGAGTAGAAGACGATCCCCTTCTGAAACACGGGCTCCCCTTACACAGCCAAGGGGCACAGAAATAACATTTTTACACACAGGACAAAAATCACCCCGGGCTAAGCAGCAGCAGCAGCAGCCGCCGCCCGCCCTTCCCGAAGGCCACACACCCGCAGCAGGGCAGGGCCGGGCCAGGCCCCGCCGGGGCAGGCAGCCGGTACCGGGGGAGAGGCGGCGGCGGCGGCCATCAGGAAGCACCAGCAGCCATCAGGAGGTACGGGTCCCACTCCACGGGAAGAGCCTCCGGGAGCCGAAGGAGCGAAGAAAATAAAATGA
>VZSC01010427.1:243756-263801 GCA_013398225.1 Steatornis caripensis | reverse complement strand
CTGTAAAGATGAGTAGGCCCCAACACCTTCTTACCAATTTTTGGGAATTAACAAGGACTGCTAAATGAGCAGAACCAAACTGGGCCAGCGCGGAAACAAAGTTCAATCAAAGGGCGCTGTGAAGAAGACCCCCAAAGACCACCCGGAGGATCAACTGCACGTGCATATCACCTATTAGCATATGTAATTAAGTTCTTGGAAAAGTAATGAATATGTAACTGATTTACGGGAAATTGCATGGATACGTATGCTTTGAATGTATTTATGCTGAACTGACAGGGTGCTTAGCAAGTACTTTAGGTGGAGCTGATCCCCCCTGCTTCTGGCACCTCAATAGAGAATGTCTCTCTCTAAACTTGAATACTGAATTTCTCAGTGTCAGAAAAGTAATAGGAAGGTGGTTCGCCTTGCCTTGTCTCGACCTACGGTGTTTTCCAACGAACATCAAGGAGCCTGCCCGGAAGGACCCAAACCCGTTGCAGTCTAAAAGACCAAGCAACAGTCTTCACTATGAGGGGAAGGTAGATAAAACAAAAAGACAAAGCAGTACTTGCAAGCATGCCAGGCAGAAGAATACTACACTTTACGTCTGGTACGCTACTTAACGTATGCTATTAATACACCGCTTAGTGTGAGGAAGGAAGTCTTAGTGCCTCCGCATCCTGGGTTCAAGGTCCTCAGCGTGTTGAAACAAAAAAGCGTTCACAAACGTGAAGGCTCGCAGGGCACCTGTAGCTAGGTCTGCCTCAGAAACAATGGGACCTCAGGGCAACGTGCTGCCAGGCCAGAGCCCTTGTATCACCTGGCGTGCTAGAAGGAAGCTGCTGTAAATGGACGTACAGCAAGCAGGTATAGTTAACGTCATCTTCAGGTTAGACTGCGCCTGTGCCGAGGTGAAAAGTGCGGTACCTACAAAGAATTTTCTTTGCTTAGTGTTAATTTCCTCTGTTTCCGACTGGCTTTTGGCTTGTTTCTTGGCCCATTTTATAGCACCTTAAGACCATTTTGTATAGGCTTTCAGATGCATTAATAGTGCCTCTTTCTCCTTTAAAAGGCCAAGCCAAGTTCAATCCAGGTGTATTCAAGTAGCATCAAATCGGCCTTTCTGGGGAACGAACTTACATTTTGTAAGGATTACTAAAGTAGTTTGGATTTTATACTGCTACTCAAATTGATTATATTGTCCAAGGAAAGGATCCAAGAGCCAGCTAAGCTTCTAATAAATAATTATTACCGATTATAATTGAAGCCTAGGAGGGGTGCAAGGAAGAACTGGAACTGCCAGAGGTTTAGATTTTAATCCTGTCCCCTCCGGTCACAAAATACTTAGTCCAGTGAGAGGGTGCTCATAGGATAAGTAACCCATGACTTCATTCAAAGAATGATTCTTAAAAAACTCAAAGGTTAATCATTCAGGTGACTGTTGAATAATTTCATGAGAAGTTTCATTAAAATGATAAACCCAGTGACCATACTACAGAAAAGTACTGAGACTGTTAAATGTATTTTGATCATACGCTTTCGTGCTTTAAGTACAATTGCACAAGTTTTTCAGAAGATACAAGTCAGGAAGGCCCTGACTTCATTAATGATCAACAAAATACTAGCTGTTGTTCAAAGTGTACATATGACATCCTCAAAGATAAAGAGAAGCACACAGACCATGATTTATGATTTTTAAAGACAATTTTTAAGTTAAGCTTTGACCGCCTGCTTCTCCAGAAAATGGGACTGGTATTTTCACTGCTGTAATTGATGTAAGAGTTCCCTGCCTATCTGTGGACAAATGAATAATTCGTCTGCATATAAGAGGAAGCTGACAAAAGGGAAATTTATGAAGAGGGTGTGAGCTCATGGACAAGGCACTACCATAGGCATTGGCTACCCAAGTTACAGCTTTTAGTGAGAAGAACTGAAATTACCGCAGGCAAAATAGCTCTTTTTAAGCTTGACAAGACGACAACAATACCCCGAATTCGTTAATTTATTATTACGACTGAAATACCTGTTAGCACTTCTGAAGATGGATAACAACCCAAATGATGGCATTAATTAATTTCAGTGACTGTTGTGGGATGTTTATGGTCCAGTTAATAAATTAGCAGGCATTTTTCAGCATACAACAGTAGTGGCTACAAAGTTAGCTTAAACTCCTATCATTGGAGAATTAGAGTTTTAATTGAGAACTCAGAATTTACCCTAAGCGGATATTGTAGACCTAAAGCGGACTTTGATAAAAGTAAGGTGTTACGAGTAACACTAAAACCCGCTTTTGTAAGTGATAAAAAAGAAAGCGGTGGTTTGTGGAAAACTAAAAGTAGTGCACTTTCTGCTTCTGACAGAGATAAATTAAGACAGGATCCAAGACCAGAGAAGCGAGATACAGTTTGATTTATGCATAGCAAAACTGGTTTATCTGCTTACTGTACTTACATTAACATAGCTACATAGCAGTTACAAGACCATAAACTGATGATTTTTGTACTGGGAATTGTTTTCTTCTGACATAAATTCCAACCTCTGCTGCGGGTATCTCGAGTGGATACAGTAAGATCCATCCTCATGCAGTTCAGTCTTTAAAAGTTGGATAAAGCTTGTCCGTGAGAAGCAAACTGACTGTTGGCATTTCTGAAGATGTTATCTGTAGCTATTTTAGGACACAAAATGTCTTTTTCCATTAAATTTCAAATATTACAGTGCAGATCTTTAGCATTATTTGTATCCCTGGCTAATTAACAAGTTTTCTGTCAAGGTTTGTGGTGTGTGTTTGTTTTTTGTTGTTTTGAAAGTACAGGCCTGTGGTGCGTTTGCTTCCTTTGGGGCAGGTTCCTTTATCGGTCCTGTTCTCAGATCATCTGCTGAGGATCAGCAGCGTGCACAAACACCGCTTTCCAGGCAGATCTAGCCAGCTCTAGTGTATGGAGTTGTAGATTCAGTGCAAATCAGCTCAAGTACTCAAATCTCTAATTTCTGTAATTATGATGCAGCGTTCTCAGCTTCTGCCGAAAGAGTTTAAAAATATCTTTAAGCAAATAGCGATTATAAACAGAAACCTTGAAAACAAGAAACTTTGTATCCTATTTTTCAGTTTTTAAACTAGCCTTGTGAATTTTTTTAATGCCTACAGTTGACGTTCTGCATATTGTAGTATGACTAGTAGCTGCTCCCAGAGCTTTATTAAGTTTTTAATCCTAATTTCTCAGTTAGTCTTCCCACAATTTAACTTTCAAGATGATTCATTGCTAAACTTATATATTGGCCTGAGTGAGGATGAGTAGATTCAAGTTCATGCTATATTAAAGACTAAGCAAATGAAGAATACTAGGTTTTATTGCGAAAGTAAAGTTGTTCTTATTCTTTATGAGCAACAAACAGTCTTGACTGGAAAATTTTCACACTTTTGATGCTGGCTGTATTCTACAGAAAATTAGAGTGGGTTTAACCAAATAGGAACCATTGAAAATCGTCATACTATGCACATATGGTACATTTTTCATGTTTTTTTTTCTAATAAAATTCCTCTTCTGCAACATAGATAATATAAGCCCCATGCAGAGTCCCACAACTTAGGCACATGAGCCTGTTTTGAGGATGAGATTGCAGAATTTGTGCTTAAATTGTAAATAGTTGCTTATCGGTAAGGCTGAGAGCAGAGGCTACAGGACTGAGAAGACTCTGTACACTTTATAGAATGATACTGCTTTCCTGCTGGCTCCCTCTCAAGCTTTTCTTACATGAAAAGCATGCAAAACTTTCTACCTGCCTGGTGGAATTGTCTAAAACAGGAGTCAAGCATTTTGAGATCTCAGCTGCTTCCCTCACTATCTGAGAGCAGGTCAAATACCCAAGCCTAATTTGTCGGAGAGGACATTCCCTGTGGCCCTGCCATTCCGTTTCTGCGTACCCCTTCACCAGACCCACCAACTGGAATTGAAGACTTGATACAACAGAGAGAGCAAGTGCATGCATCGGGAGTGTGATTTTATGAATATATCTGCATGAATGTATTTTAAGTACAGTTTTACCGGGATGTGGGAGAAGGGATCCTGGGATGCTCCTTTCTCCACCTGCTCTTCACTAAGGCTGGCTGGCATCCTCCCCTGAAGTCGATTGTTTCTCTGTAGGCCTTACTGATGTCCAGATGCGGGACTGAAGTGTGGCATTTCACTAAGGTTGAAGGACTGAGGACAGAGCCAAACAACTTGATGATGACGACAACCAGACTGAAGCCTGGTGCCTGAACTGGTTTGTATCCTTCCTGTTTATGGTACTTGGCCTTAGGGGCCAATCTTGTTAGCTCCTGTGCACAACCCTTAATTTATGGAAGTGTCCCCCCTACATTGCATTTCAATACCAAAACGCAGGTGCACGCTGCCATCCCAACTTAAAGGCAGGTGCTCAGAAGTGCGTGGGAAGAGCAACTTCAGAGGGGCTCTTGGATGAGGGTGGGGGAACAGAAGCAAATACAGGGAAGCAATGAAGGCGGCCATGGTGAAAACAGGCCCTAAGAGAAACGAGGAGGGGACGCACGTCCTCTAGGCTGAAAGGAGGCTGAAGACGGGGAAACCGGAGGTGTGGAAAGCGACATCCTCACTTTCCCTTGCTGTTTTGTTCCTTTGGCACCGAGAACCACAAATGCCAGTTGCAAAAAGGATTGCATTGGGGAACTCCAGCACCCGTTCTTCATTCCTGGTTTACTGCTTGAGTCAATAGAAGCAGTGCTGTGTTTGCTACATACTTGAGTTAGCCAACGTAAATTTCTAATCACCCTGACCTTTGTACTGAAACGGATTAATTTTATAAAACCGCACTGCAGTCTCATTAGTATCACATTTCAGAACGCAAATATAGCCTCAATTCCTTTGCTTTTTTTTAAACCTAAAACTTAACACGTTTCTAAGAAAAACATGCTACTCAACAATTCTACAAGAGCAGAAGTAATGTTGTGACACCATACTAGGTGTGAGACTACCAACATACAAAACAACGTATCAAGGTAGAGGATGAAACACTATCATGTTTACATACATTGTATTTAGCCAAAAAATAATAATCTACCACATTATAAATTGAAACTTGATTAACATCAAGATTATCTGGAATCTAGGAGCTTAGCTCTTGTCAAAGCATAATCATTTTTAATTATAAGAAAAATTTGAATACTGTACACAAATAATATGTTAGTCATGAAGAGGTAAAGTAAGTTCATAGCTCACAGGAATGTGCTGATGCAATAAGCTATATACTGCATCAGAATTTAAATGCAAAGCATTTAGCCAGTGTGCCTGGACTGATACGGCAAGCAGCTCGTAGTCCTGATCCTGCACGTCAGCTGAGCTTGAGCAGGTAATCAAAGTAGACATGAAACATTAAGATATGTGTAAGTCTGTATTGCTTCATATAAACAGAGTTTTATCTACAGGCTGCAAACATCATTTGAAAAAGAAACAAAATTTAACAGATCTGTGAATAGCATATTAAGCAGTAAAACGTTGCTATCACTGTTACTGGCACACACGTGCAGTGGCATGGTTTGTGAAAATCGTGGAGCTAAAGGAAATCACTATGTTGACTGGACTGCTCAAACTACTCTCAAAAGAGTCTACGATCACCAGCTCCATTTGAAGGCTTGAACTTGTGAATTAGCAAAGGCTCTGCAGTCTGTATTCCTGTGTATTACAGCATTATAATTGTTATTATTTAAAATTACCCCCGTTCTTTTCTTACCGCAGGTAGCTGCTGTTACTGGTGGGATACTGGTGATGGTGATAGTGTTCAGGCTGGCTGTGCCAGAAAAACATTTTGGGATGAGATGAAGCGTTGTGCTCTGCTAAGAGATGGTCACTGCAGTCATGGGAGAGAGGAAAGAGAAAACATATACATGCACTCAGATTAAAGTTGCAGTATACACTGTTATATTTAGCTGCTGCTAGCAAATTTGCCAGTGTCCGTCTCTCCAGAAGAGGCAGGTAGCTGAGGCCTTGGCTGGTCCCCCACCCACTCTCCTGCTCCCCAGCCTTGCTGTGCTGTGAGCTGCTGCCCAGCTGAAAGGCTTTACTACAAGCTGATGTGACAGCAAGTGCAGCTCAGACCTCACCAGCACCCCTGTTTACCTCCTCCCCTCCTTCTGCACAGTCAGAGCATCACTGAGCAGAACTGCGTGTGCCAGGAGAGGCAGGAGAAAGAGCAATTCCAGAGCACTTCTGTCTCAGGGAGGCACACAGCTCCCTCTTTACACAGTCCACTCAGAGTGCTTGAACACTACAGCCTGCATAGGCATGACTGACTGAAAAGGAAAAAAGGTGGAATATACAATGATCTTCTTAAGGCAAGCAAGATGCCTTCTCAATAGCGTTTAGACTGTATGCCTTCTACCTGTTCATTCTGTACAAGTTCAAGTGGCAGGCTGCTAGAGAGTACAAATTTATAGTTACCTTCTTACCATTAAAAAAGATTTAAAAAAAACACAACTAAAACACTGTCGAACTGCAAGGAAAATATTTACTCCCCCTCCCCCCGCCACTTAGGGAAAAATCATATTCAGATGCAAACCAGCTGCTTCGTGCACTCATGTCTCACTGTCATTTGCTTGCCCAGGTTTGCAGCCAGGCTTGTAATACCTACTTTAAAACACACAAAATAGTACTGGTCGATCCTGCTAAGTCCTTGACGATCAGAAATAAAAGGGGGCACACATCAAAAAACCTCATCTGAAAATAGTTACCTCTAGAGGGCACCCATTCTGCTTGGAATAGGAAAGGACTACTGACAAATAGTAGCAGTCGCTGGTTTTTGTTTGGGGTTTGGGTTTTTTTTGTTTTAAATACCACCCACACACAAGCTCACATTGCTTGTTCCTTGCAGTTTATTCTACAAAAAGATACTTTTAAAAGGTATTGCAATATTTTGACAACACTCAGGCTATGAAAATCAGAATATGAAAGAGTAAGGTTCTAGAAAACAGAAAGGAATTATTTCTTCTTAGAGTGATATTAACAGGTAGCAGTAAAAAAATTCAAATAATCAACATTGTTGATTTTTTTTCATAGCATGAGGCAGTTCTCCTTTAACTTATCATTCTTAATCAACACCAAACACCACAAACAAAAAGCAAAAGCCAGTATAATAACAGAAGAGGAACTGTAAACATGGGAAGAAAAAGACACATCCATACGTGATGCTATCCAGAAAAGCAGACAAGAATTGGGACTGCTGGCCTAGTAATTCTGAGAGATAATTCTCTTCCAAGAGGCACTTCGGTACGCCGAGGAGAGCTCTCATACACAGACCTGCTTGTGTACACAATTGGTCTTTTCTCCAGCAAGGATGAGAACTGGAGGAGTACCTTTTCAAGGTTAGTTTTTCCACTTACATGTCTATACATAACTGCATACACTTAATGAGCACCCTCCCAGCACATGTGAATGTCTGCATGAGCCCCAGTGATCACTGCTGCATTTTTTTAATAATTTTATTTCAGTGACTGTAGCAAAAGAATGCCTATCCTGCTATCCAGTTTGCTCCATCTACTGGCAAGTTGTAAAACAAAACCACTGTCTCCAGCCCTAGATTTCGGCGTCAAAGGCATCAAAGTCGTACAGTGTGTTGTATTTGGAAGACGTGTTTCCCTTTGCACCGATTATTCTCAAGAAAAGGACTACACCTCCCTCAAACCACTGTCACAATCTTCCCTTGGGGCTGACATGAGCTTCCCCCGTAGAGAGTAGGCATATATTCTGTTCTGTGACTGTATTTCTATTACATGGAAAGAATAAACCCACAGATTCCCATTAACTTGAAGAGCTGTCAGTCCCTGGCACATAATGTCTCCCACCTCTATGCGTATCCCACAGACCCCATGTGGTTTTCCATTATCAGGCACTTTTCCGCGCCCCTGCACCAAATTAGCCTGTTGCTTTCGACAGATGCTGGTTTGTCAAAATGTACGTGGGAACACTACAGTTTTGATCAGTCTGTTTTTGTGAAGTCCCGGAGAGAACTTGTGAGCAAAAGCAATTGAGATTCCCAGGCTAATCAGTAGCCCTTGGTTTTGTATATATGTATATACATATACATGTACACCTACACATCTATTAAAAAACAGCACTATTTTTCATCTTTAGCATAGCAGACTCTGGTACTAACCCTTTTAGAATTAATTTTGATATTTTTAAATAACACCAACACAGCAGTCCTAGATTGGTTAAGACAGACAGCTTTCTGCTGTTGAAAACAGCCACCCCCCGGGAGCCCAGGCAAGCAGCTGCAGATTACGCTGCTGGCCTGGGGTTACCCCATGTGTTTTGAGTGTGGATAGTGAGAGAGAACTGTTAGGCCTACGTACATTAGTTCTCTGATTTCAGTCCTCTCTGTTATTTGCTTGCCCAGCTGTTAAACACAGCTTTGGCGCTACCAACCACGTGAGTAGGCCACAGTAAAATGCAGGAGCATCACAGCAAACGTGCCCATTCAGTCTCTTGCCTTTGATTTGATTTTTTAAGTCTTATGCTTATACAGACTAAAAATAGCTGAGTTATTAGTTATATCCAAAAAGCTTCTGCCTTGAGGAGATGGAGTGTTTATTAGTAGAGGAGGGTGAAATGATGAAGGCTATTCTGGTTTCAGTTTTGTAGTACCTGCTTCTTACAAAAGGCAGGTGTTCAAGTCCTGTGTTACTGCTACCCCTCATGGCATACAAACTATTTCAAACTTGAGAGAGTGTGGCCACAAAAGCTGCCACTACAAACCACCATAGCCCACTGTGACGGTGTAAAGAAGTGAAGCAGAACGAAATTTCGTGCACTTCCATGCAAAAGCACTGTGAAAAAAGAAAATTTGCCTCTTTTTTTTCCCTCCAAGGGTTGACAAAATGCTTGATTTATCACTCGTAGCAGCTTTGAGTTCTTGTACAAAAAGTACTAGACAGAACATGTAGGAAAGATGTTGTTATTCAAACTGAAATTAAACACAACTAAAAAAATTAAGAATCAGTATTTCTTTTCTTTCTTCTCTTTAAAGTCTTGTTTTTACTGATCTTTGTTGCAAACAGTACATGGGTAAAACTTCAAGTATAGTATAGCTTAGTTTTTTAAATCAGGATAAACTTTGCAGGTTACATTTAATTCCAGTATTTTGCCTCGTGAAGCTCTGTATATTCCCCACACCCGCTGCCCTTGACTAACCTCTAGACATAAAGGTATGTGGTTATACGGTCTTGCAAGTTTGGGGACAAATAAGGTGAGTTTTTTACCTTGTACTGTTTATTGTTAAGGGGTTGTTTTTGTTTCTTGCTTTATCATCTGCCCAGTAAGTACTAAAACAGATCTCAGCAAAGGAACATTGTATACACAAACAACAAGACATTATTTATTTAAAACATCTCTTGCTTTTAAGGCTTGTGTATGGCATGCTAAGTCCAACCTGAAAGTTAAGGTGGGGAGGCTAATGTTTTGCTAATGGGTGGATCTGCACTGAAGTACTTTAGCATATGGTGCCTGAAAACGTTAATTGTTGGATTTTTCCATGAGCAGCATCCAAAATGATGAGGTCCTCCTAAGGCATCATTCCATTTGTTAATCTTTTTTATAGTGATTAGATTCCTCACTTCATTTTCTGATTGCCCTTCTGAGAACTACAGCAAGTGACATGAAATAATGGTATTATAACTGGTTATATACAGAGTGTCACTTTGTTCTTTGTTTTTAGCAAGTAAAAATTACTCTACAATGACACATGACAAAACTCAATCAGGTACCATGTAAGACATTGTAAATTAAGTATATATTCTTAAAAAAAATTAAAAGCAAGTTTTTGATGTCCAGTGATGATTTTTAGCTGTGCTTAAAATGCTAGGTCAGTTTAAAATCAGAAGACAGGTTTATATATATGCAGGAGCAACCCCTACATACTTCAGCCCCAAAACAAGAGTATAGAGGAAAAAGTAGTGCAATTTTGATACGTCTTGCCTGGTCTTTGGACTCTTTCTGGTTGTGTAACAGTTGCTGCCGAATGCAGGGTAACTTTCAAATGAAAACACTTGCCTAAACAGACATCGGGGACCCTGTTCACCTAAATCGCTACCCAACAGTGAGCTATTCATGTCTAGATGACACTCCCTGCTTGGATGGGCTGTGAATCCATTGTAAGTGTATGCAAAAGGTGCTGAAACACACTCCTAGCCCTTCCTTGTACGCACTTTTGAATACACAACCTCTCTGTCTCCTATATACATTGGCAGTGGGACTGTACTCTCTGCCACTACTATAATGAACTTAAACACTGATAGGTAACAATCAGAAGCAATAAAAACTTCTGCACGTGATCCATCGCTGTGCTGGCTTGTAGTTCTCACCACACATCTCCTGATGCATTATGAGTTGATCCAGCTCAGTCCTATTGCTATGTCTGATCATCTGAAGGTGGCAATAAGTACGCAATCACTGCTGACAGTCTGCCAACAGTAACCCACTGTGTCCGTTTCATGCGGTAAAGGATAAGCAGCAGTGCCCACATATTCTCCATGCCCACCTGCCACCTTTATTCTGGATTACTGGATGGTTTTAGACATCCTAATCTGGGCCTGTTTAACACTGAGGCACTGTAAACACTGTTGTATTTACCAGTCCTTCCTCTGTGATACAGAACTCTTGAGAAGCAGGGCTGCCAACAAAGGGGAAATAGAAAAAAACATAAAGAACAGTTTTGGTAGGCCTCCTAAATTCCAATAGAAATCTTAGGACACTAAGAGCACAGAGACAAGGCAACACATCATGGGGTATCTGACCAGAATGGCATCTATAACAGCACTGAGCACACCAAATACTTCCAACAGATCCTTCTGATCACTTTGATGAGATATGTTAGATATGTAGCAGACCACGAGCTTGGACTTGCTTCAGTGTCCCCTTGATAACAGGCACTCAGAGAACTAACTTCATATGTAAAGGAGAAATACGGATTGCTTCCAAGACCTCCAGTGTCAGTTCACAAAAAACATTGGCTTTTTTCTGGGAATGCAGTGTATGCTCCTTTCCTCATGGGATCTATCCCCTTTTAAAAGAAGTCTGAAAGTCTCCATTGCGGGGTGTTACTGCTCTGTAATTTATTCCTCTGTAATCGTATTCCTCACGTAACCTACTCCTGAATCAAAGAGGATGCAACTAAGGTGCTGAGGTATGAACTGAAGAATAAACACCTTACTGACTTCACATCTTAGGAGATGGAGGCATGGTAGGTAGGACCTTTGCTTTCTTCTGCTGCCTCTTAGGAAGACTTTAAGACCTGCAAAGGAACCTATCCTATGGAGACAGGTGTACAGAGATTTAGACAGCAACATTGCCCAAAGAAAATTTGGGTTTAACCCATCACATAACACCTGAAGCAAAACTTGGCAGGTTTTTAGGGCTGTGGCAAAAAGGATGGAGTCAGGTTTTTTTTGTAGAAGATTCAGAAGTCCGTGAAGGTGGACAAGTTCAAGTGTTTGTTATTCTGTAATTCTATGCTTGCTGTGTGCCTACTCGGTAGCCTAAAAAAATCGTAATTTGGCCTTGCAAACTGCTGTCGCAACGTAGGCTTCCTGCATATTCTGACACAGGAAAGATGGCTCAGTTCCTTCTCATTCCTAATGGACAAAGTCCATTTTACCTGAGGTTCTGAGGCATCTTTGGTACTCTGCCAGATCTAGTATTTTCTGGCATCGTGCTGTCTTGGCTTTGTGGACAAAATCAGTGGTTTCCTCTTAATTCCTAATGCAGAAAGCAAGACATTCTGTATTCCAAGAAAATCCCCTTCCTACAAACATTACAAACCACACGGAATTTTAAGGTTTTTAAGAACAAGACCTGCAACTTACAAGGGGTTAAACTAAATATATACACCGTGTCTCCCTCCTCATGCTGTAACAACCTTGTTGTTTTCCACTTCCTAAGAGGGCAAAAATATCCTTTCTTAAATGGTTCAAGAAGCAATGGCTCATTAACAGATTTCTGAGAAAGGGCAGCTTCTGATGACAGCAGCAGTTACTTCTGAGTAACATTATAAAAAGTTTCATCTCACAATTTCTGAACAATCAAGTAACATCCAATTAAGATTTCTCATCTTAAGGAAATACAGGCTACATAAATAGCGATGCATGAAAACCCCTTAGGGAAAACAGGTAATTTCATCTGGGTAAAATAGTTCAATTGATTAGTTGGCCAACAAGGCCACAGGTGTCACCTGAAAGATCAAAACCCGTATCAAACACCTCAGAATTTCTCTACATAAAAAATACAACCATCTATAATGACTTTCAGTAGAGTGCAAAAAATGTTTTATCTACATCAGTTTAAATTGTTGCTGAAAGGACAAACAGGCCAGAAACTACTAGATTAGAGAAATTTACCAGATTAAATAAGGCTTTTTGCACTTGTGTACCATTACATTTACATTTCAAGTTTATTATTTCAGATTAGCAGATTAAGCATTTTAAAACACGCTAATCTGCAATTATAATTGAAAGATACATCCAGTTCCCCCCACCGGTTCGCACTTCAGCTGTTGAAACCCAGTTGAAATCACAGTCTCCTTGTCTTCCCTGGTATTTTAACATGAAGTACACATGCTCAGGCTAAACAAATCGTGCTAAGAAATGGTTTTTTGGTTTTTTTCCTCTCACACAGGCAGACTCGTGAAGCCCAGGACAGATGTCCACTTTTGCCACTATCTCTGGCAGAAGTTTCTCATCCCACGGTGGTGCTGGAGGACCAGTCTGAGATTGTTCCCTGATGTGATTTGCCTGGAATAGATTAAGGGAGCTCCCACAAGGTACTTTGTTGGCTCTGCCATGGGCAGAGATGAATAGATAGTGGGGGAATAACTAACCAGCCTAGCTGACTTTTGAGAATGTCTGTCTACTGCCTAACTTAAATCTACATGTTTGTTTTTACTGCTACAAATCTCCCGTGGACAGACAGGCACTACCTTTGAATCCAGCCTGACATACGGGTAACAGAACTGACTCCAGTACCGATTTTAGTATGAGTTTATAGAGGTCCGAAGGTTTGCATCTGTGGACAATGGCACAATCTAGGACAGGAAGCACAATAAAAAGGGAAGACTTGTAAAACTTTGATGCCCAAGATAAAGTTTAGTTACCTTTCTACCTCCTGCTAACGGCAACAAGTCTGGATATCAAATAGTTATATGCAGGTATGTTATTTTTTCCACTGAAGAAAGACATTTTCCATGTTTTGCTATCCAGCATTATTTCCAATCTTACTCCCTCAAGATATACTTCTTTAGGATCACTTACATCTACCTAAAAATACATCCAAGAGCTAAAGAATTTTTAGATTTGATAGACATCATACACTATTCAAAACTGCTTGCAAAATATGATTCCAAAGTTTCCAAGAGTTACTGTTTAACAACAATTTACACACACAGTTGTGATTCCATCTGAGCAGAAATTACCTATTAGCNCCAAGAGCTAAAGAATTTTTAGATTTGATAGACATCATACACTATTCAAAACTGCTTGCAAAATATGATTCCAAAGTTTCCAAGAGTTACTGTTTAACAACAATTTACACACACAGTTGTGATTCTGTCTGAGCAGAAATTACCTATTAGCAAACTTTCCTCAGGAAGGAACTTCTCAGTAGACGTGCTCACTATCCTAAAATCCTATCGGCATATGAAGAAACTTCTTTAACTGGGATAATCCAAGCTGCACAGCTTGGGAACCCTGCAGTCTTAAAATATGCTTAAAAGACACAAGCATATACACAACATAGAAAAATGAAGTAAATGAAGTTTGATTTTTTCACTTGCCAAACGAGCACAATTAGTTTCTCAAACTTCCCACATTACTGAAAGTCTTCCATGTTTTTACAAAAAAGAAAGAAAAAATTTAACCTGTTTAAGAGAACATTTATAATATATGAAGCAAATCTTTAAAGTATATGCTTCTAAAGAGTTGGAAGACTTAATTACAAAATGTAAGGAGGAAAACTAATAAGTTTTTTTCAGAGAATGCAGTGTGAACACTGACTTTCATCTTATCTGGAAGCAGACTGCAACTGCAAAACTGATCAGTTTACTATTTTAATTGAGAGAAAACATCAGTTTTCTGTCTGCAGGTAATCCTCTAGTTCCCAAACTGCTCACTTATCCCCATCATATTTATGTTTCTTGTGTTTATGTTTGTGTTTGCCAAGTCCCACCCTGACACAGTGAAAGTGACCACAACCAGCAGATCCGTTCTCACTACCCTATCACAGGGAGTCAGTGTAGCACAACTCAACAAATTTATTCCTCAAGATTATTTTCTCTTTTATGATTGTTTTCAAAGGGACAATGTCATATTCAGGATTTGAATTCTTTTGCTGAAATCTAAACTGTGAGCAGTTCGTGCCTGCCTTCTCAACAGGCTTTTTTACCTGGGTATGTTTGTGAATTTACTTAAACGTTTAAACATACATAGAAACTACTAAGAACATGTAAGTGTTTCAGAATACAAATGTACGCTTTTTCTTTTTGCTCTGGGACTCAGACCACAAATAATAAAACACAACTCAATCTGTTCCAACCTTTATCTTCAGAAAACAAGCAAGCAACCAAACTCAGGAAAATTTACATCATCAGCCCTCTCTTTAATTTACATTTACTATCGCAACCTCCTTGCTAGGACTTCAGCTGAACGTAATGTGTTACTCAAAATTCTCGAAAGCAAATGACATCCAAGTCAGAAACATCAAGACATGCATTTCCTATCCTGATTCTGCATGTAGCTTTCTTTCCTTCTTCCTCTTTTTTTTAAGCCAAACCCAACCTTTAACAATTACATTTCAGTATTCAAAGGATTGCAATGACCTATCTTTACAGAATATTAGAAAGAACAAAAAGAAACCCTTTCTGAAAGAACAGAAACTTATAATAGTCCTATTTTTTTCCAGATTTTTGTGCCTATCCATTAAAGAAACCACCTCCAGCAGGAACATAAGGCATAACTAATCATTGCTCGAATTTAACTGAGCTAATGTCTATGTATAATATAGGAAATGAAGGCAAAAACCAATGCAGTGAATCTGGTAACTGGCTGCAATGGAAATAATTTTGTTGCAAATTCTTACGTTCTGATGTAATATAAACAGATTCTATCCACTATAGCAGCCCCATCTTTGTTGGAAACAAAACTAGCCATATCATAAGTAAAATATTCATTTAAATATACTGCATGTACATTTTTAATACATGGGATATCCACACTTAGAACATTTAAAGATGGCTTAGAAGCAAAACTGAGGGACAAACTTTAAGTATCTTCCTTCCCCTCCACCTGGAGCAAAAATTTTCACTCATATAGGGGATAGAAATATTTCTTTCTTACCAACTTTTGTTTACACATAAAAAAAAATTAGGTTCATCCAGAATATATACCGTATGTTTCAATAACTTATTTTTTCAGTATGAAATAGCATCTTCAAAAAGATGACAAACACTAGTCATCTTGAAATGATCCTCTGAAAATAAGTATTACCTGTAGAAAAAGCAGGAGTAACATACGGGACTATTCAGCTTAGAATTTGTGCAATTTTTTAAAGTGATCTTTTGAATAATCAAAATGTAAACTACAAGACTGCAGACTGAAAAATATTCTTGAAATAGTAAAAAAATAAAATGCAAACAACACATAATGTACAAATAAATGAAACACTAAACAAGAAACCTGCCTAGATGAAGGAAACTGGGTGTTCATAAAGATTCTATTCAATTTCCAAAAAACATTTTTGTCTAGCACACCTATATTCACAGCATGTTCTCAAATGCCAAGTCAGATTGGGTAACAAGAGCATATAAAGAAACATCATTTGGACACACAAAACATGAAGATTATGATAAATTTTTTTAACCAATGTTGTATCAATCACATTTATAATTTTTCTTATAGCATGTGATCAAATAAAACAGAAAACCAGAATGTATACATTGCTAATTTTTAAAGTAATGTTATATACATTTTATTGCCAGTATATGCACAATGGTAAGCATAGAACTATAAATACACAAGGTAATTAAACAGTAGAAAACAACAAGGATGTTACACGTAACAAAGGAAAGAAAGAGGAGACACTATTTTCTTGGTGTAGCTGCTAAAAAGGGCTAGTGACGAGTTACGACAGTCTTGGTTTTAAGTCTTTACATACATTTCTACAACTTTTCCTCCAAATAAATCTCTGCAACGGCCCTGCTTCTTTAACAACAACATCTTAGCTCTTTCTATTGCACTCACTTTAAACTAAAGTGAAAACAACCTGTCACGTAACTGCAAGCATATGACTTAATTTTTTATTCAGTTTTGCTTTTCAGGGTTCCTAGCAAGTAAAATGTATACATAGTTTCTTATCAATTGTATTTGGCTGCAATGTTGCAGAACAGAGTTTTGAATACACATTAAGTGAGAATTTGGAGAAAAAAAAAAAGAAGATTTTCTGTAGATAGTTCTTCCACTGGGTGCTATATGCAGCAGCTCAGTCAAAAATTAGTCACCCTGAAGAGGTAGAGAGAATTTTAGCCTAGCACAGATCATCATCCTTGGCACCGCTGTTTTCTCTCTTATCAGGATACACTTCCTACAACTAGACAACATCGCAGTAGAAGGGAAAATATTTCAGTAAAAAAAAAAAAGCTCCACCATTCCTGGGAAGGGCACTATTTCATCCCAGTTCTCAGTTAATTGGCTTGCTGCTTATAACCAAGACAAAAAAAAAAAAAAAAAGAAAAAGACAACATTTAGGGATGCATTTACTTGATCTTTGTTCTCTGTCCATTATCAAGTTCATAAATACAAAGAACCATTATTCACAATAAAGTAACTCTTTTTCAAAAATGGAAAAACAAACCCTGGAAACATTTCCACATCTTAATCCAGATGGGTTTTGAGGATGCTATTCAAGAAAACCATGCAATCAATTTGGTGCAGCTTTCCCAACTCATCCAAAATATATATATATATTTTTTTTTAAATTAAAAGGTGGCAAGATCCATAGCATTTGTGACTACTCCCCCCCCCATTTAAATTCAATGCAGAAAATCTTGGTGATTTTAGGAAGGTAACGAATAAATAGTTTTCTGCACTGTTGTCATAAAATCCCATGTGAGTTACAATACAAGACTACTTGTTCCAGCAATTAGGTTGAGAGGAAACATTCTAGTGATAAAGATAAATACATACTGAGCATGCTTGGGCAGAGCACTCCATTCTGAAGCATCCTGCTTGAAGAACGAAAGGTGACAAGGATGGTTCACGTCCATCAAGTGACCATTAACTCTGCTGCTAAAAAGCAGACTGCCACACTATCACCAGGTCGGCAATGCTACCCTGAAAGGGCTGTCTTCCACATTAAGAGGTACTGGTTGTTCCAGTCCTCTACCGCGCACACTAAATTCTTATTTATGCAACAAACATACAACCAATGAACAATATCACTTTTACAGAACTGGATCAATCCAGCTTTTTTTTATAGCCATATTTCTCAATCTCCAGAATATCCCAAACAAGCTGTAAATAAGATGATGAACCACCAACACAGTGAACAAGTCTCTCTTGCAGTTCAGACTAGTTCAGCCTTGTTTCACATCACTTCTTGTTTCTAGCGAAGGACATGATACGCAAACAAAATAGCAATAAAAAACTAATGTTATCTGCAGCTGAATAAAAGCAACAGAATTTATATTTTAACTTCTGAAGCTTAAAGCATACCTTTTTAATTAGCATTAAAAAAATCTTTTTTTAATACAGTAACACTGGCAAAAGTTAATGGGAAGACACAGAGGACTGCGAACAGGATAACTGATGATTAGGTTATTTTTAAATTTTATTCTGCTTTGATCAACTGATGTTAATACTGTTTTTCCTTGGATTTGGAATAATTCTATTGCAACAGTCACATGCAGGCTGAGGACAGCCGTTGGTTAAAGAAAAAAACCAAACAAAAACAACAAAAGAAAGGGAAAAAAGCAAGAAAAAACTTCCAAAAGTTGTGTTTAAGAATTTTCCTTTCACCGAAGAGGGCCTTGCCCTTGCTTTAGGAGACCTGGTTAACTCTTGTCAGCTTCATTAGCTTTGTCCAGACATATCTGCTGTTGTATCCCCTGGTCCAGAGCCTGTTTGTGCACGTTTGATGTAAAGGTTCAATAATTTCATCTGCAAATTTAAGCCAGAAATTAACTTTGTTTAGTATTTTCAAGCTGTACACACTACAGGAGTGGTACAATAAAGGAGACATTAAATCATTTTCTTTTCCCCCAAAAGCAAAACTATATTTTACACAGTTGATTCAAAGGTAATATACCTGCCCATGAAAACATCAAACAAAGCAAAATTTGTCACAGGGAAACTGCTCAAGCTTCTTTAAGGATGTAAAGAAGGGAATGATCTAAGGTAGCTAGATTAAGATAGATGAAATATTTTCCCCAAATTACAATGCTGTTCTACATAAGGTAGTTTTTTTTTTCTTTTAAGTTAATGTTGAGGTTTTAATTCTCTAACTAGAGTTGTTGATGCTGTTACTTACTAAAGCTTCCAATACTGTCTAGAATCACATTCAAAAGAATCACTACCAGAGAGAATTTTTAAGATATAACTAATTCAAAGATACACAAAATTAATTGTCCTGTTTTACTCCGAAGGACAGAGATTCACAATTAACATACAGCTGTTTGCATGCAAAAAACTGTATATATGAAATGCCAATAAAATAATAATAAATATCTGAATTAAAAAGGACTATAGACTGATTATTATTATCATTATTATTTCAAATTACAGGTAGTGAAAGGACTGATGAAAGCAAAATAACAAGGAGGGAGAATAAATAAAACCGCCGTATGCAACACCTACATATTACATTTATTGCTTCCCAATCAGAACTTGCATGAAAACCAAGACAAGAAACACAGATAGGAAAAGCCATGCCCACTATAGCCATTATCACTACTACCGGGGATACAACCAGTAACTACATCCATTAAGCAGCAGTAAGGTACATAATTTAGTATTTATCTTAATGCTAAAGTTCGTACACTTGTATAAATAAAGATCTATAGATTTTCAGTTTTGAACATTTTATGATGCAATTATATTAATCCTTAGAGGGTCTCAGTAGCCCTGATATACTCATTCAAGTATACACTTTTATGAAACTTTCTGGCAAATGCAACCAAAATGCAAATGCATATATGCAATTATGAACCAAGATTTCTTTAAATGGTATCTTTTACTTACTTTACTGCCAGTGAGTTGACTGAGATGTGGTTTTAGTTCATCACCAATTACTGCATGAATGGCTACAAGGCAGAAAACACATGCCTTACGAACGCTGCTCTCTGAATTATCATAACCCTAGAAAGCAATAAAATTAACATTAATACCTTATCAGTTAATGATTAAAAGCCTTGGAAAGCTATTTACTTATTTACTATAATAAATACATTGAAGTCTACAGTAAATGAATGCTAGTGTAGCCCAATGAAGCATTCAAACAAAAAACCAAACACGCAAATACAGAGCATGCACTTAAAAAGCAGGCTGCTTATTAATCACCATTGATAATGATTTTCCAGACTCAAATTAAAACCCACACAATCCTGTTCGTAAGTTACACTGAAAACAGAGCTGCTGTCGTGCAATAGGGGGCTACATAAGATGAATTGTTCTAGATTATACAGATATTTAAAGCAGAAGACCACTCAATTTAGAGCTTCCTTACTCCAAAAGCAGTAGTCTCTTAACAGCTGAAGACTCTTTTGTTAACTCCCAGCTCACTCCTTAATGATTTTTGTTTCTTTTGCCACTTTGCTAGTACCCCATGCCTGGCTGTCTCACTCAGACCCCCTTCTCAGATGGCCCCTTCTCTGCCTCTACCTTCCTGAAGATGTATGATTGGATCACACTGCTTGGAGACAGGAATCTCCAGAATGCAGCTGTCAAACTGAAAACTCTTCATCTGTCACTTTGTTATCTTTATCTATCTTTATCTATCACTTTATTAATGTATCTTGGC
>VZSC01010427.1:154713-243651 GCA_013398225.1 Steatornis caripensis | reverse complement strand
AAGGCAGGAAATAATTTATTTTTAAAGATGAAGAGAAACCTCTAATATCCTTCTCGTTTTATTAAACTTTCCTCAATCAACTGCTTCTTTCCTCTTGTCTCTCCCCAAACCCCAAGTGATAAAACCCTACAATTACACACAAATACAATATGGAGAACTTCAGACCAAATGATTACAACCTGGAAAAAGATCCAAACAACAAAAAACTGACAGAACTTTACATCCTACCAAAATCTGAGTCCTAACACAGTTAAAATACACCTACCTGCCTATCAAAGAGTTTGTTCCTACATCTGAATTATTTTGGGTCAAAGCAGCCATCAGCTATCACACAAATAAAATCCTTCATGAAGAGTCAAGCAATGCTATTTTTAAAAAGTCTTTGCAATTCCTATATATACAGTTTCTTTTTGTTTGTAGGTTGGGGTTTTTTTTCCGCTTTTTCTTGTCTCCTTACCTGTATTAGCCCTGGCACAATCTCTGGTAAAAGCTGAGTAAGGGTTTCTTTAGATACTCTTTCTATGACTTTCGTCTGCATTTTGATTGCAGCCAGATTAATGGGATAATCTGCAGTTTGAATAATTGGACAAAGAACTTTGATGCACTGATCTGGGCTAATGGAGGTGGCCAGCATGGAAGCAGCTTCTTCAGCAGATCTCACAACCTATTGAAAGAATAAGTGAAATGTATGAAAAAATTATTTACAAGAGACTGTTACTATGATCTGTTATCTGGCAGTAATGGTCTCGAGCATAGAAATTCCCTACCAAGAGCTCTACAATATTGTAGAAATACGTGAATGGAGAGCCCTCTGAAAATCTGTTTACAAGGTTCCAACTGTTTTACGTACTTTCCTGAAAACAAGACTCTTCCCAATATTCTATGGTAAATCTATGTCCTTGGCAATACGCTTATCAGTTTTTCAAACTTGCTTCTTTAATCGGATCTGAAATTTCTCTATTCTGCAATACCCTCCAACTACATATTGAAGCATCACCACCTTTGTAAATCTGTAATTTGTCATGTTGTCATTTGTTAATTGCTTGTTATGTCAGTAATTACTGACAAGACATGTTTTCACATTCATCTCAAAAATATGTTTGACAACACGCCTAGATTGCTACTTCTAGAAGTCAATCTAGCTGTTTTTCCTCCCTTCTAGGTTTGAAAGAAAATATGACAAGAGAGTACTTTAAGCCTGAAGAATATGGAGAAGCAGCAGAGCAAGAGTAATTAGGTAGGAATTCAATAGGTACAGCATGGGCACAACAGAGAAAATTCAGATCCGATCTTCATATTACTGCAGCTGTGGCATCTGCCATCTAAAAAGACAAACCACTGTACAAAACCAGCTGTTTGTACACCAATGATTTACAAAAATCTCCATGACTGTTTCTCTCCATCCTTGTCCCCTTTAACTCTCTCACTCATATACACAAAACCAAGAGAGAGAAAAAGCACAGTAACATAACAGAGAAGGAAGGATAGGCACAAGACACTGTAATAAAGGCAGTATATGAAACAAAACAAGAGAGTGCAGGGAAAAGAGAAATGAGTATCAGATGAGTGACATAAGTCATTGGTATGGGAGGAACTGCAGTCAAAACTTCAAAACCTGGAACTCCACAGTAAGTTCCATATAGAGTAAGTGCCCTTGCATGAGGAGGGCAGGAAAAAGATGTACTCACTTAATAATAAACCTGAATTCTTTCCACAGCACCAGCGACACTGATGTGAACCGTTTAATATCAGGGTGGTTACTGTATTTGTGTTTCTTGTATCTACATGCATTATCCTTTCTTGTGTATGCATGCATCACAAATACTTCTCAGTAAGGTAACAATCCTTNTAAAAAGACAAACCACTGTACAAAACCAGCTGTTTGTACACCAATGATTTACAAAAATCTCCATGACTGTTTCTCTCCAT
Source organism: Steatornis caripensis (assembly GCA_013398225.1). NCBI lineage: Eukaryota > Metazoa > Chordata > Aves > Caprimulgiformes > Steatornithidae > Steatornis > Steatornis caripensis. Next base: position 241,722 of record VZSC01010427.1, on the reverse strand, counting down.
CCTTGTCCCCTTTAACTCTCTCACTCATATACACAAAACCAAGAGAGAGAAAAAGCACAGTAACATAACAGAGAAGGAAGGATAGGCACAAGACACTGTAATAAAGGCAGTATATGAAACAAAACAAGAGAGTGCAGGGAAAAGAGAAATGAGTATCAGATGAGTGACATAAGTCATTGGTATGGGAGGAACTGCAGTCAAAACTTCAAAACCTGGAACTCCACAGTAAGTTCCATATAGAGTAAGTGCCCTTGCATGAGGAGGGCAGGAAAAAGATGTACTCAATAATAAACCTGGATTCTTTCCACAGCACCAGCGACACTGATGTGAACCGTTTAATATCAGGGTGGTTACTGTATTTGTGTTTCTTGTATCTACATGCATTATCCTTTCTTGTGTATGCATGCATCACAAATACTTCTCAGCAAGGTAACAATCCTTCTACTTCTGAATCCTCTCACTATTCTCAGCCATAAGCAACTCCTATAGTTCCTGTATGTTCTCCCCTAACAACATTGAAAGCCATGCTCTCAAATGGTGCAGAGCTGGCTAAAAATGGAAAGGGTTGACAATTCCTTGCTGTGTTCAGTCCCATCTCTCAACCAATAACCTTAACAAAATACAAAAGCTTGTTGTAGAGCTCCGGGATACCTATACCTGGATTAAGGTATCATACAAAGAGAAAAGTCTCTTCAGTTACTCCTTGAAGAGCTATAATAACACATTATTGGTTACTGTGTCCTCCTGAACAGCACCCAAGGCAATTGTTATTGGTGCTGATTTTAAGAATTTGAGAGCTTATAAAACTACAGTTCTTTCTTTTCTTGCATACCGATGTTAAATAATAACAGTTGAATGCTTGATTATTAAACAAATTACCTCCTCAGTAAGAGCTGACTAATTTCTCAAACATTTTCTGGACAGCTGCTTTGTTTTGTAGTAAGTCATCATAGCCTCAAACAAATAGAGTCACTGATTACTAACCTCCTTATGAGGATCCTTATGAGCTTCTAATGTCTTCATGATTGTGAGCTCTGCGTAATTCTTAAACCTTGCTGGCTGGTTTCTTAGAATTTCTCTTAGTACTTTCAATGCCAAAGCTCTAATTGCATGCTAAAGATTTAATATTAAAATAAATGAGTTACGTATCTTTAAACAGACATACATTTTAACATTTGCTCAGCAACTGGAAGAGTCTTTGATAATGGAAAAATACCAGATTATGCTCTATGCATATATACAGTATGAACCTAGTGTTAACAAATCAAGCTAGAAAAAAAGCTTCAGTTTCTCACTCTTCTCGACCTCTCTTTTTGCAGATAATTCAGGTGGCGTATCATAAACATGTTGCTAACCTGAGTTATCTACGCTACGCAGAAGTTAAGTTGCAATTTTACTCTCTAGAAGTGTAGCTAAAACCTTTAGCATAACATCATGCAAATACTTTTGAAATCTTGCTTTTAGTTTTTGATCCTCAGTAATTTAAAACATGACCCTCGTAGAGAACAATTACATAGAACTCAGTTTCCTCACAACGAGCATTGCTGTGTTTCATAAATATATTTTTAAATTCTTTGCCACACACGATGTTTTGATATTCTAGTTTCCACCAGGGGCTATTAACAGATAAGCTTCGAATCCCAGTGAAAAATGTTTCCTTTGATCTATCATGTGAGAATCAAGTTGAGGAGTTAGGTATTACAGATGCCCTTTTTGTCATCAGGACATTCAGACTTCATAACATTTTTGTATTTCCACAGTTTTTTGTTTTTCAAGACTAATTGGAATTTGTGTCCCTCCTACAATCCATACAAATTTCAAAGATACTGAAAGTAAACCATGTGCTTTGTTAACGTTCTTAACTGGATTAATCTGAATTTACCTCTTTATCTCCAAGTGTTTCAAGCAGCAAAAGTAGTATTGTTTTGAAGTGCTCATCCCAAACACCAAAAGACTCTTCTTGAGTTAACTTCATGAGCTCGTACAGTGCAGCCTTTCTTTCCTCAACTCTCTCATTATGGTTTGATAACTCTTTCAGTAACTCTGCAACCAGATCAGAATGGTCCATGGGAGGCTCTGTCAAAAAAGTAATACAGAAACACAGTTCTCAGATCACTGCAAATAAATTTTAGTACCTCCTGTACAACTGAAGGGTATTTTCAAGGATGGCTAGCTGACCTTCTAGCACGTTATTTTTTCCCCAAAGTTTGCAAAAATTGCAATTTGGCCACTACATTTTCACTGCTGAACAAACTTACAATCATCAAAAAAACCCCTGCAAGCTAGTTTACAGCAAGAGTTTTTATGCTTGTAATACCCAAAGTGATAAGTACTCTCCATCCTTTTAAATCTGACATGCATACAAAGTGCTACCTTCCCCATATGATCCTTCCATTCCAGACGATAAATTTGTCTTTTCTCTGTTAGTGTTAACAGAATTGCTTAGACTTTTGTAAGCCATGGTTCCACAGCAATAGCTAGGGCTATTAACACAACCAGGGTGGTGGGGGGGAAAGCATAAGCATGGTGCTCGGTACAAAATAACTGAAACAGAAGCAAACCAAGGCCGTTAGCCCCACAGAGATTCCTGACAGTAGTCATTACAAGATGGCTCTGGATTTTAGTTTTGATCAGAGAGGATTCCATGACGATGGAAAAGCACGTTCGTAACACGACTCTTATTTGTAAACCCTAGACTGCAAATGGAGAGATCTGCAAACAGTCAAGGAAGTTAAAAATGGTTTTAATGAAAATCAAACATCAAATTGTTGCCTTTATTCCGTCACCAGGACCTGTTTCGCCTTTAAGAAAGAAAAGCATATAGCTTCCATCTTTGCGCTGAAACTGTTGGATAAATTAACAGAAACACACTTCTTTTTCTAGAAAAGTTTGAAACTTTTGGCACAAAATGCAAGTGTTCCTGCATTGTATCTTTCCTAAAATTATTCCATTTATTAACACATGAAGTACATTCTCTGTAACAAATTTATTCAGTCTTATACTGAGAAATCACAGCCCTTGAACATCTTATATTACTGTATTCAATATTGTAACTTATAAATGCCGTACAAAGCACCTGCACAAAGCAAGAAGTAAAAGCTGAAAATCATGTATCAACACATCAGTTGCCTTAAAAATCACACTGATTTGTACCAAACATTCCTGTTTGTATTGTTTTGCATGAATAATCAGGAGCACGAGCACCTGAAAGCAGAAACCTTCTGCAAACACTTCTACTGCCTCTGTATTAATGCATGTTTTGTAGACTCTCTAAATGGATCATTAATGGACAGGCTGAAACTGCATTAGGTGAGTTATTAATTAGTACGGATGAGCAGAATGGACAATCTCTTTTACAGAAGCAAGATCATTACTTTTATTACCAGAACTATTACATTTGTTCTACCAAACGATGATTACAGCTATACTAAGTCCTAGTTTGGGGAATGCATATTGACACAAAATGAGCATAACTACACACACCTAGTTGAATAAAGTTATTTTCAATGTGGAATTATCAGAATGAAAGAAGTGGCCACTTCAATACATGGAGGGAAGGGGTAAAGAGAGGAGAAGGTAGCAGCCACATCCATGCAGGAATAACAGGAAGAAAAAAGCTCCATTAGTGGACGAAACAGCTGGAATTCTTGAAAAACATGAAGACAACCAAGAGGATGTGCCTTCACAGCCTGTATTTTCCATTCCGCTATATGACTTAGCACCCAGAGTTTCATTTCTAAATATTCTCCAGATAAGAATGGAGAAGCATAAAAGAAGTCATATTCAAAGTCTACTCTCAAAATTTCTTTTTCAGACAGAAAACAAAACACAAATGAGGAGGAGCAGATGCAACTCCTTTATGTGAATGAATTAAAATATGCATTAGAGATAAAAATTTGATGAAGAACAGTTCTTCTCAAACCACTCAATATCCTTTTTGGCAGGATAAACAATGTAGGGCTAAAAGGGAACACACAGGTATGTCCTGAATTTGGTAAAGATTTATCTACTGTCACCTACAGCATCTTAACATAGAAGCCATGCAAACATGATGGCCAAAAAACCCAACAAATTGGGTGCAAAACTTGATGAATCACTTGCAGGGTGACTGGACTATAAATGGCTTTCTATCCATCTAGGAGGATACCAGTGATGTCCCTGCTCAGGTCTGTGCAGAGCCTGGATCTGTTTGATGCTTCTCCTAATGATATTGAAGGAATATGGAGACCACTTACAAAATCTGCACGTGACATCCGCTTAAGAGCAGCTGCAAACATTCTGGAGAATAGGCTAAAAATTGAAAATTATCATGATAAATCAGAGCAATGGTCTGAAAGAAAAAAGATGGTAGATGTAAGGCAAGACACAGAAGCAGAAATCTTAAGCCTGTATACAAAGTGGCAGGTAAAAAGGAAGATGTTTGGAAAACGCAATCCAAGGACATGAACTGAAATAAAGAACCTTCTTTGAAGAGGAACACTGTTTTTGAACCAGAGACTGTGGACTGCTTTTAAGGAGTCTGGAAGTGACTTAGAAAGCCAGGTTTCCCTATGCTTCAGATAAAGAGCATCTCCCTTGGGGAAAAACCAAAAGTGCTGGTGGTTGGAAGATTTAGGCTGTTAGTCTGAAAACCTTTTTGCTGTGAAAGCAGCAAAACACTCAAAAGGCCATGTGGGTACACTGTGGCATCTCCTCCACTGGAAATTTTCATCTTAGACAAATTGTCTGCAGAATACACGGTGCTGTTGCTAGGGCTATATGAGCAGCTAAGGTTTTCCCATCTAGCCCTGTATTTCTGCATCTTTCTGCAAGTAACACGAGAGGGTAGTTGGCGGTACAGGACAAACAGGACTTCATGTCACTAGCAGGCAGCAATTCTGTGGAGTTTCTGGAAACTGAAGTCTAACATCCAACAAGCACTTCAGATTTACAGGAAAAGCATGCAACTCCTAATTGAGGGACTGTGGGCACAAAATATTTTGCTGAGTGTATCTTTTTCATGCAGACTTTTTCAAAGTTATCTTAGATGAAATTCTAAAGTAACACACAAATAACAGAATGCACGTGGTATAAGAAAAAACTAAGCGTGAACACAGGAATAAATGCAAGTACTTTGCTAAGATCCATTGAAGAGCAGACCTTAATAAGGCATTGCACTACTCGTTCAGCCAGGACAAATCAATGTGGGATGGGATGCTTCACTCCAGCCAGTCATGAGTTTTTACAAAACCAGAATATGCTGGTGCAGCACAGCATTTGGTTTAATGCAATATCCAGAAATATGTTGTCAGAAAGTATAAAGAAGCTTATCCCATGTAACAAAAGAATTCCTGTAATATAGAATCTCGGTCGTAAACTGGCTCTGTATGTGGATGACAAAGGTATTTAATTATTGATATTTACATGACATGATTTGTAAAATCTTGCTTTCCTCTCCCCTCAATCTTTTTCAGAAGATAATAACTAGCCATATGCCTCCTTCACTTAATAGGAAAAAAAAACAAAGAGGAAATGCACCTTACTTGGATTTGGTTTTAATTTAATGTAAACTTAAAGCCAACTTACAGAATAGCTGAATAAAACACCACGTCAGAAGAAAGCTTTGTTTTTCAACAGTTTCTATAACACAATCTTTGCCGGATGACAGAAGCAGAACAGTCAGAAGAGGGAAAACTGATTTGTCCCTCACTATTCAGAAATTTGTTTACTTAAAAACTGATTTGAATCTGTAACTGAATATGAAATATCAACAATAATGAATACCAGATTATGAAAACCACCTACTACTATTTAAAATACCGATACCGGTGATACTTTGGAATCTTCCCAACATTTAGATATAAAAAATTACTCAAAGACATACTGAAAAAGATTTAAAAGAAGTTCTAGAAGCCTACAAAACAACACCCCACGTTCCTAGATTTACATGGGCTAAATGAACCACCTTTGTGGTAAAAGCTCATTTTGTTTGTTTGTTTTTTGAAGAATGTTTAGTCAATAGAAAACACCAACGCCGTGTTTCAAATACAAATATACTACTAACAAAATACTTTATCTTTCACCTAATTCTCAAACTGGTTTGATCCTGTTTTACTTCCCTGCTGTAAATTCCACCCACCCCCCCTTTAAATTTTAATCATAAAGCAATCTGGTAAGTAAATTTATGTTGACAATAATGCTACAGGATGTGCTACCAGAAGCATACAATATAGTTCAGTATCTATCTAATTTTCACCTTTAGTCTCTACAAATACCAAGTAATCCAACAGTGCCACTCAAAAGCATTACTAACCAAGAAACTAATCTGAAATACAGTATTTGTAAAAACCTCTCAGAGCAGCAGCACTGGTGATACATATACTGCTAATAATAAATTCAGAAAGTTAACTGAAAGATGGAAAATCTCACCACTTTTCTTCTAGCACAGAATGCAATCTGAAGCTTACCATCAGGAAATTGCTCTGCATCATCATCAAACATGGCTTCTTTCAAAGCAGACTTATTAAATGAACTGATACCATCAGAATAATTGTATGGGTTATAATCTCGTGAACGTGGTGAAGAGTGAGGAGGTATTGTGTTGAGTAATGATGTTTTGTTATCAAGAGCTGTTCGGCCTGTATCGCTCACACCACTTCCTGCTCGTAGGTCTACTATTCCAGAAGCACTGCAAATCTGCAGGAAAAGAAGTATCATACAAGCATATGAAATACACACTTACACTTTTCAATTAACTACATTATCAATTCATCTATGCAGCAAAAACATACAAATTTCAAAAATTTCAAACCAGTCTTCAAATAAGAAGTCTTAGAGACAGTTCCCTAAACGTAGTTTTCCTTCAAAAAATAAAAATGTGTACATAGTCCAAAAAAATTTATGAACTAGAAAGAGCTGTCAGTATCTCAGAATTTTGATGCTAAGTAATTAAAAACATGTTTAAGCATATACATATTTGGCAAGCTCAACAAATCTGAAAACTGAGGTGACATAGAAACAGAAGGTCAAACCACTGCATGTAGCACTAAAAAACCCACAGGCTTTGTACGAAATAAAAGAAAATCTTTGGAAAAATATATATTAAGGTGCAGACCTCTCAAAAACTTAATTCCAGCTGTTTTGCAAAATAATCTATTTTTAAATTGCTAACATTTAAAATAAACAAACAGCTAGTGCTACTTAGAATTAGCATTTACATTTCCAAAACGAGGTCCAAGACTATGAACATACTTTTCTAAATCTCTGAAGTAATTTACGAGAAACGTGCCATTTCAGAAGTCGTAACATATAAACCTACTGAAAAAGATGCTTTATCATCTGTAATAAATCAGTCATTGTCTTGGTTTGCTGATACCAAGATACTTACCGAATCACCATCATCTTTTTTGGAATCTCGTTTCACAGGCTCATTCATATCTTCCTGACTACGAAAACTGAAATTCTGAATGGCTTCAGTGACTCCCCGAAGAGAGCTGTAAATATCTTCAGAATTCATATTTTCAGTGTCATAGTCAAATGCACTGTGGGCCATGGAGAAGGACAGAGGAATTAAGATGCATTTATTTTGTGATCCGTATTTTAAAATAACGTTAGCATGGAACACAGAGACTCATGAAATATAAATAAAATTATTATTTTTCTTGAAACACATTGAAGAAGAAAGCTGGCTCTCCACATAACAAAATCGTATTATGGTACATCTTAGTAAGTGTACTGCCTCTGACAGAGAAAGCACCGGGAGCAGCTAGCAAAGGGAAGGGCTACGCTGTGTAGCAGCATCTGTCTGAAGGAACAAGCTTCTTTTGCTCTGTTTTACTCTTACGAATATGAAACAACTGGGGTTTTTACACCATATTCTCTTGCTCAAAAAAGTTCCAAAGTAAGGAGGACTAATAAAACTCAACAGTTTTCACAGTAAGTTGATTGCTAAAAGCAAAATTACAAAGTCCACTTCACTGGCAACATCGGTATCACAAAATTAAAGACCAGAACATTTATGAACTACTGCTTTTTCAGTCTCCCCAATATTAAGCCTGGTTTGATGACCTAGCCGACATCTTCTAACATTTGCTAGAGATGAACACTTTTGTTCCTTCTCTTGCTAATCCGTTTGCACCCAAGGTGCACAGCCCTTCCCACCTCAGGCCAGTCCTGGGAATTGTCAGACAGACCCTTTAGGGAGGGTAAGCAGTTCACTGCACTGTCATTCTGTGAAGAGAAGGGGATTATTTTTCAGCATCTGTCATTTTGCGCAAACTTAGCTCCATGCTTTCACTGTTGCGGTTAGAATTTTGGATAACATATAATAAAGCCTTAGATGCAAAACTCTAGCAACACCAGCCTACATCACCTTGGTGACAAAGTGTTTTGTGATGTATTGGTTGGGGAAGTGAGAGGACTTGACCAACTTGCTGGGGAACGTGGAGTAGGTCTTGTTAAAGGACTTCCCATTGATCCCTGGAGCAGGAGAGATGAGAACAGATACTCAGTAGGACTTCAGCTTCCATTTAACTTACTATTGTATTTATTTTCTAGTGCTCAAAAACATTTAAAGAGCTTCTACTTAATTTCTTGGATTGGCTAACCAAGTACTAGTAACTTCAATCAGGTATAACTTCAAAATAAGTAAAGTAAAAGATAAACTACTCTTAGAAAGCACATTAAAACTTACTAAGTCACTTGGAAGCAACATAGTCTTAGAAAGTATCATTCTCTGGAGGAAAAAGAAAAGACATTCCATAAAGAGCAGTATCTGCTACTAAGACAGATTTCTAGACAGGATTTGGGTTGCATCCCCTCCTCTACCAAACTTCTTGCTCTCACGAATAACTCTATTGAAATGAACTTATGTTCAAAACACCATTAACTTCAGAAAGACTAATAAGAGAGGTATATATACCTGACCACTGTTGCCTGTATTCCGGAGATGATTATAGAGAAGCTTTGTGGCTCCATCCTGAAATGTTTTTGGTAGAGCACCCAATAGCATTGTAAACTCTGGAGTGTTGAGTTCAAAAAGGGAAATCAGCACTGACTGAGCAGCCTGGAAGAAGAAAATACAGATCAAAGACATGAATTTGAGTTTCTAAAGTAATTTTATCAGCAAGAGATGCGATACTGAGCGGTAATCACAAAACATGACTTAAGTCTTGATCAAGTTTGAATAAAGATGGTAACAGATGTGAAAAAAAGCAATTCATATTTGCTGGTAAACTGGAAGTTCAGTTATTGATAAATCCAGGCACACAACAATGAGCTTACACTTTGCACAATTATTTTAATGAGCAGTCTTTCAGAAACGTGCTACTCAACCCCAGATCCCTACTTACTAAAAAAAGTACTGAAGGAATTAGCAAAATGGCTTTTAAAGGCTTTGGCAAGTTGAACAAATTTAAATAGAGGAATGGAACACATCAGGCAGGAACAAGCCTGCAGTTCCTTCTCCTGAGTCCTGCAAGTGGTAATTACAGATAATGGATAATCAACACACTAGTATTAAAAGAAACAGTTATTGCTTTAGAAATTAAAACAAAACAACAATAACCCCTAACAACCAAAAACCAGATACCCTAATTTGGGATGAGAAAGCCTTGATTTTGAGTTGTGATCACAGCACTTGATATTCTTTATAACTTCTCCTACAAATTAGTTAACCTTTCTCCCCCTTCCCGCCCCACTTCCTTTATCTTTTTAAAAGATAAGTAAACATCATAAGGAGTAATTTAGCTGACTGTATATTTTAAAGATTAAAACTGTTAAGTATTGGAGTTTGTAGTCTCTTGGATGTCACCTCCCACACGCTCAATTTTAATCGTTCATCTTTAATGTCATCCTCATCCTACAGCATGTTTTACTATATATATATATGTATTTTTTTTATCTGAATCAAAAATCAGAGCTCTTTACTGACACAGCAACACCGTAAGTTAACACAATGTTGGGTTCCCTCTAGTAAAGGAATGTTGACTGCATGACTTAATGTTTGATGAATATTCACTGGATAGCCTAACAAACCTGTCAATGTAGCAACTAACACATGCAATGAAGGGCGAGAGATTAAGTTCTTGAGAACTGTTTAATAGTTTCTTTGTAGTACAAAACTCTGATTCTAAGATTAAGCAACTATTTCTCGTTTATACAGCTCACCGTCAAGGTCTGCCATGCACTGGAGAGAACCAGTGCCTCATGCTAGACAGAATGAAAGGCAGCTTGCTTAAGCAGCAATATACTTCAAGCAAGCAGTTTAGAAAATTCTTTTAGACTTTTTATTTCCCTCCTTTTGCTTCCAGAGCAATGAACTGTAGCATTTTTTAATTAAAAGTGGAAAGCCAAGGTATGAGCACACATACCAGCACACATCTCAGTATTAAGTTTAATGACAAAAATACTAGCATGTTAGATTGCCACAAATTATCTTTGCACACTCGTGACTGGCTGTTCTCTTTAACTTTTATTTCTTCTCCCTCTGATAGCCTTCCCTTCAAGTGAACACCCTGAATGCCCTCTACAATGTCTTTAATGTTTCTTTCTTCATTGCTATTTCTTATGGTCAGACTTTCAACACAAATTCATACAAAGCAAAACCAAAACAAATCCAGCAAATGAGCAAAGGCTTAGGAATTACGACTTTCTTTTTTCTGCTGTTACCCATGTCTCCACGCCGTAACACCGTGCCTATCTAAGCTGCCAATAAAATAACACAATAGACAGTCCAGGATCCTATCAGGAAAGAAACTGATACCATCCAGTATGCCTAAAATGAAGCTCAATCTAAGTAACAAAATTGATATTGACTCAGAGAAGGTTTTCAACTACGTAATTATCTATTTTCTCTCTCTCTTCCTTGACAAAAAAAAAAAAGCACATTTTAAGAGTATTTGGAGGTTTTTCTTCTCCTCTTCTCGAGATTCAAGTCCGGTCCTACAGATAACCTCTTTAAAAGTCTGCAATAACAATCAGAAATATTTTTTTGGTTTGGTTCTTAGAACTCCTCTAAGAAGATTCTAATTCTTTCCAGAAGAATTTTAATCTTAGAAGAAATCTAAGTCCTGAAACATAAAATTTTATCTTCCAGAAATAAGTCCCATGTCACTGAACTGCACTAAGTGTGCCCAACTTCAGACTAATACAATAAAAAAGGATTTTTCATAATTCTTAGTACTGGAAATGTTTTTACTAAAAAAACCCCACAAACCCATCAATTACACAGAAATACATTTGGGAAAACTTTAAATTAAAAGAAATCATACTAAAGGCTATAAGCTTCTTAAAATGAATAAAATAAAAAAGCCTGTCATAGCAGGCTGTGAAGAAAACGAAATATTTTATGCCAGAGTAACTCTTTTGACTACTTATTGGTGAAATTTTATTTTCAAGAATTATTAAAGGCATTTGGCAGCTACTTGCCTCCAACAGCTGTGTTATGGAAAGAAAAAATAAAATGAGAAGACTTCATATAATTAAGGTGTTCCAGATGATTAAACTCACTAGCAATTCTTTCCATGATTCAGTTACTTATTGACATAAAAATACTTATTAGAGATATGAACCATTAGATAAGACAGCTTGCCACGTGTCTTAGTACTAAAACTTTACTGATTAAAAAGATAGTGCTGCTTCAATTCTCCTCCTGTTTTATGGTCTTACGTATATCACTACAACATAGAACTAGGCAAGAGAAATCTATAGGATATAATCTATTACTGCTTTCTGATACTCATGAAGTTACAGATGTAGTGAAAGGCAAAAACATTTTCTCCAATATAAGCTCTCCTATATTTTTTTCATTACGTATTACAAACATTCCAGATACCAAGAAGTTGTGGAAGTTATTCTTCTTTTTGTTCTCTTTATGTTACACATTTTGTGAGACGGCTCCCACTATTTTCTCTCACTTCTCTCCCACAAAACATCTCTCCTAAAGAAAGGAAGTTCTGGTACCGTTTCCAAAAATGATGAAGTTGCCGAAACTCAAACTTAATTGAAAATGGCAAAGGAAATCTAAACAAATGAATTGTTACAACTCTTCAAACTGCAGAAATAAACAGAGAAAAAGAACCAGAAAAGTTAGTTCTCTGTGTCAAAGGTGCTTGCACTTATGAGCCATAAAGTAAACATGTTTATTTAGCATTCCAGAAGTGTTAGCAAGCTGATAATGGCAGCTAAGAAAGAATGGCTGGAGACAATCAGAACAACAACAGAACTCTATTCCATCAAACTGTAAATAAAATTAAAAGACTTTTGCTTTCTGTAATTGGAAGGACTATTTAGAACCACGTTCCAAAGACTGCATTAGTACATTTCTCATGGTTATTCTGTATCCTTGGTATATGTATGTAGCTCACAAATATTAATGTTCACTTCACAACAGTTATGTGGAAAAAGGAGTTTTGCACTGAACTGCAGCATTACAAGAACAAAGCTTTGATACTACCTTATTAAAACACAAACTTTCTTTGTCAGAGGGTCAGTTATTTACCTATCTTTTGTTAAACACACAGGATTCGAGAAAATCCAACAGAGGTTGAACAGAGTTTGCTAGTGAACTTACCAGTCCTGTTAAGAATCTGCTATTAGTATCACAAAGGGTGGTCTCTGAAGTAATATTAAGACTGTATAGAAATGCCCACTGAAGAGATCTTAGTACCAGAGAGTACTTGAAACAGTTATTCCTTGTAGCATGCAAGATAATATAAACATACTATAAACATACATAAACCCACAATTCTAACGGAGAGTTTCAAGATGTGTTAATTTTAAATTTTCACTTAAATATTCTTGAATATGTAATTTTTGGCACAGTTTACTTTGCCACTTCTGATACTTTATACAGAAAAATAAAGTGTGTTTGCTGAGAAGGATATAAACCAATCTTTTTTATCTGTGAAACAATAACTCTGTTTTTAAAGATTTTTTTTTTGTTTAGGCAAGAAATATTAGCTTCTCTAATCTGCCAAGATACTCGGAATGTACTGGAATTCTAAACACACATTAGCAAGCATACCTTCCTAACATCTGAGCTTTTAGGTTCTGTGGTCCAGGTGATGATTCGAGACACTGCTAACCTAGTTTCACTTGAATTTACAAAATCTCCTGGATCCATCTGTTGTGCAAGAGTCTCTATGTATTTAAGGATTGCAACTTTGACCTGCAAAGAGAAATAGTGTCAGGTGGACAATAAAAATGGTGTGCTGCAAGGATAGGTGTGCTCACAGAGTAGTGTTCATTCCCTAAAACACAGATGATTTTTTTTTCTCAATGAAACTAAACACCTTTTCAGCATTGATATAAAACTCTATACAATAAACCAATTTACAAATGGATAAAACATTTCAAGAAGGGAGGTACTCCACAGAAACTCAAGTATTAACAGAAAACTTAATTTCACTAGTAGCAACAAAATGATACACAAACCATTACATATGCAGAAGCTTATATTTAATAAAAAGAAAACCAAAATACTCAAAATATTTAATACTAATCAGGATTTTAAAGAATTATTCGGAATTAAGAACTTTTTTCAAGAACTAAAATGAAAAATGAAAATCATCTGATGAACCAATAATCAGTTCCTATTAGTTCCTACTATGATGAACCGATAATCAGTTCCTATTAGTTCCTACTCAGCATTCTTTTACAGAACACCAGAGTTGAGCAGTCACTATCTTTGGGGATAAGCCACATGAATCATCCCATTAAATACTAAAAAGTATGGAACAGAATTTCTACAAAAAACTTAGAAGGGGTCACATGCACACTTTTCCTCTGAATATATTTAGAAGATAGAGACACAAGTTTATCAGGAGGATTTACAAGCTGCTTTATTCCCTTATTTATGTTAGCTTCATTCTCTTACTCTACTAAGTCCCTCTACTCCTTACGCAGATTCTCTGTTTTATACATCCCTGACTGCAGTCTCTCTTTCTAGTTTCTCCAAAATTGCATCACCGCACAGCTTTGGGCAAAGGGCTATTATGCCTGTATCTCCCTTAAATATTTATCTCCTCAGCTCCTGCTATCGCAGATATTTGTCATGCAACCCACCAACAAAAGTGAACATTTATTTAGGCCACCTATTTGACTTAGCTAATCACAGTAAACCAAAAATACCTACCAGGAGGGAGACACCTATGTCCATCATAACCAGAAAGAAAAAAAGAGTTCTGGGTATATTTTTAATTGTTCACAGCTTGTAGTACAACTGTTCCAAGCAAAGCTATTTAGAAATTTCCCTTGGTCATGAAAACTTGCAAGCTATTAAAAACTCAAGATACACTAAGTGACACATGCATTAGTGATAGCTGATACACGTAGATTAATAACGAACACTTCCTTTTCACAGCAGCTGTTAAAGCTCCACTTCTCCAAAGTTATACAACAAGCAATAGCTGGAGGCTTTCATCTTATGCAGATCAGTACCAACAAATGCAGTAAAACCCACACTATTTGCTATATTCTTTCCAAGGAAAAACACCTCTGTAGCAAAAAATTCTAGGCTACATGGTTTTTCAAATACAAAGTAATCGTTAAAATTTCTAGATTACCAAGTGAAATCATTATGACACTGTTCATGATCTAAATATATACACTAGCACATTTAAAAAAAAAAGTTACTGTCAAGAACACTTAGAACATCCACAGGCGTTTCTCCCAATGACAAAATTCTGGAGTTCTGTATCTGAGACAGCAGTATTATTTAGTGTTTAAACTACTCCCACAGGGTAAATTACACAGACTTCTGGAAAGATGGAGCCCCTCAGGAGACGTAAGAGCACTGAACAGAAGATGAATGGAGAGAGTTCACACTAATAAAGCTTTTCACAGCAAGACAGATACTCAAAGCTAAGTTTGACAGCTATTTTGAAAGAGTATGTTTTTCAATAATTGCTTTTGAGAAAGAAATTCTGGAACACATACTTTTCTACGCTCAAATACAATGAGACAGTACTATTACGAATTCTAAAAAAACTACCCCAAAGTAAACTCCATAATAGCCACAAATCTACTTATGATGTATCTTTGTCACTATTTTCAGTAAGTATGTACAGAGTTTAGAAATAAAAGGTCTCACACAGTCCTCTTCAACAATCCACTTAATCTCTGAGAGATGAGATCAACAATTCTTGACTGCAAGGAAAGCAGCATCAGGAATTCTCACAATGAGTATTTGCTGTTAATCTCAAACCACTGTTTAAGAAGTTGTTTAATACTGTCTTGACTTTCTTCTAGGTTGAATTTATTGTACTTTTGCTGGACTATAAGCACTGAGACATTTTTCCTGTACAGCATATAACACAAACAGACATTTTGTTTAAGAATAGCACTGCTGTAGTAAGTGAGCAGAAATATAAATCAAGCCATAAGTAGCACTATTACTCAAAAAAACAAGATTAGACATAAATGGATCTAAAGTGCTTAATAAACACCTTTCACAGATACTGAAATGACAAATTCTGGCACAAAATTATGTGCAACTGCCTCCAGAGATTCAGGAAATACTGTAAGAACAATTCAGTCAGTGCCAAAAGGCAAATTATTTTCCTGTCCTGTGAAAAATTTGAGATTTACAGAGTTTCATTTGCTGCATCAGAGCAAGACAAAAGAAACATTTCACATAACAGGAAAAAAGAAAAAATGAGAGTAATGTAGAGAAGCCGCTTTACTTAAACTAGAAAAAAGTCCCTCTCAGAGTGCTTTCCTGGGTCGTGAGAGACACTGGTCTGCCTTACTCAAACTGAATACAAGCAATCATGCAAAGTGACCTTCATATCGCCACATCCAGGTGTCTGTCCCTAAGTTACTGGATACTTCAATAATGGTACAGGCACTCGTTCCTAACCAAATGACTAAAATATACTCTAAAAATGAGTGTTGAAGGGTGGTCTCATCTCCAAATCTATTATTGGTTGGTTGGGGTTTTTTTTAAATCCAGCAATTTTAATATGGACTTAGGGGAAAAAAAAAATTTCTGATCAACTGCAGCAAAAACATTTGTCAACAAATCAGTATTTTCAAAAGAAAGCAAGCATCAGAAACTTGTAATTAACTTTGGTCACAACGCTTAAAATCAATTCGTCATAAGTGTGAGCCATCTGATCTTCAACCTGAGAAAACTGAAAGAGATGATTTGAAGAGTATTTCGCGACAACACCCATCCTTTGGAAAGGATATGCTCTGCATCTGCAAAATAAGCTTAATAGATTATATTCTGTCTAAAAAATTTGACTCCTATGTCCATCCATTTGACCAAAATAGGTACATGCATCTGGCACCTCTAACCTGTGTTTCAGCAGTTTACCACACCTACATGTAAAATTGAAGCAAAAGAAAGTAAGACAGATACTGCACAATACACTTTGTGCTGCATCCTCCGTGGATTAGGTCATTAGAAATATGTATTCTCTATGTTTGGTCCTCTTACTGGCTAGCTACCCAAATCCACCTCTCTGGCGACTCTAAAAGCTTGAGTTTTATTGTCCAAGACTTAGCTGTGTCTTAAGTCTAAGTATGTCAATGAGTTTACTCTAAAGGATCATGGTAATTTACTACTACCACATGAAAACCAGAGGGAAAGGTCATTCGTAGAAGAAAAGCTGTCCATGGAGCAAAATTTCTGATCCGTCATCCCTTCTTATATCTGACCATCTCTAAGGATACTGAAAATCCTTTCTCTGGTTTTTTTCCTGCCACAGTGAACGCTGTTTCTCAGTATATCTAGCCCAAAGGCAAACTCTGCAACAAAATAATCATTTAGAGCAAGAACAAAACCTGAAGACTTCATGAAATGGAGTAGTGCCCTAGAATTATCAATTCATCTATTAGACATTTGGGTGCAATGAGGATGGGATTTAGACAAAATATTCAAGATTGTGGATATTCAATAGATGCTTCTGCAATTTATGCTCAATAACTGTTGTAGTTACCTCATAAAGATGGAAATAGAGGACAGATACCACTTTCTTCTGAAAAAAAAAAAAAGCTTACCTCCTGTTACGTACTTTACTGTCCCAAAAATTCATTTTAAATACTCTTGATTTTATTTCAAACTAAGAGATGTTCTTCTATGGAGGTAGTTTTTATGGACATCTTGATTTCACAAGTCTCTCTCAAATACTGGAAATTATTTTCAGAATGTCTTCCTGTTACGTGTTTCAGATTTCTTAATTCCTTCTAGGTCTCCTAGTGAACATTCTTGAACTTAGCCTCAACTCAGCCTAGTAGGAGTCCATGTCTTATTCCAAACCTACATGCTCAACTTTGAAACACGATCAACATGTTTACCAGCTATACTACTATTGTATCGAAAAAAAGGATGACTCAACCATCAAATTCACCTTCCTGGGGAGGAAAACCAACTAAAACAAAACCAAATCGAAGTTGTTCCAAGGATGTATTTAAACAACAAACTGATTTTTACTACCTCATTTGCTGTCTTCAATAAATGACAGCAGTCCCTTTTTAACACAGCTCTACGAAGCAACAGTGGTCAACATATCAACTGTCCTCAAAAGCTTAAAAATGTAAGTTTTACTGTATTGTAGACAAAAAAGGCATATTCATGTGACTTTAGGTTCAACGTAACTTGGGAAAAGTCATATTCTTGTGCAGTATCAAACTATGTAAAAATATTTCGTGCAGGATAGAGCAGAAAACGCCAGTTATCATATGCTTGTTATTTCCCCATTTACATCACTTGTAAGTCGTCTTAGGATTTGACATAGTTATCCTAAAATCAACTCTCTTTGGAACGGTAAATGTACTACAGAATACATTTTTACTTTTCAGTTATACTGGCAGGTCTATGGACTACAGATTCTTATGTAAAAACATGTGTAATTATAAAGCTACACATAGCTTTCAGAAAAGTAAGTGTACAACAAAGGGAGCTGATTTTTAATATAGTAACTCAAGTTCATAGTAATATTAAAATAATTTAAATTAATTCGAGACCTATCAGGCTGAACACAGGAAAAAAGTATATATGAACTAGTAAAACAGGACTGGGAAATCACAAACATAAAATTAGAAAAGACTTGATAGAGTGAGTTTGCATAACCAGCTTGATGTTAGGCGGCCACATTTTTGTTGCTCATTTTTACTGTGCTGTGGTTTTATTAGATCTCTCTTGCAGCAAACATTTTCATAGTAGTGTAATGTTTAAAATTGAACATCTGCATGCTTAAAGTTTCTCGCAAAGGTTAGTAGCAGCATAGGAACGCATTCAAATAAAATTATTTGAAACACTGCAAGAATTTGACATAGGGTTAAGAATAAAGACAATAATTCAGACAAAAACCTTTGAGCTCCAAAAAGAGCGAAGCTGGTCCTGTAGTGCTGGCTTGACTGTCTGAAAGTTCACAAAAACAAAATCCACTAATTGAAAACCTTTTATTTCAAACAAAACAAAAATATCAATCCAAACTCAAATATAGACAAGCAAATGTCTATCAGTGAAGATTTCTGTTTGCAATGCAAGCCTGAAAATTCTTACCTTCAGGCTAGGTGTTTGTGTCTGGTCAACAGTAAATCTCATTAAAATACTGAACTGGAGGTCATTTGGAAAAGATTCCCTGTAAAACAAACAAATCAAATAATCTTAAGTTACATGAAATCTTCTTTTAAGACTTGTTGAATGACACTAAAGCCCTCACTCTTTTCAGTAAAGCTTTAGTACTTCTAAAAGAAAAAAATTGTTCTGTTGATATTGTATGTGACTTTCAGAAACATTCACACCTAGCATGTAAAAGACAAAATTCGTGCTTTGACACAATTATAGCTAGAATAGATAATACAAGCAATAAGGAATGATACAATAATGACATGGTAGTATTCTGATTCTAAATCTATGCAATCCTCATATTAATATGCAGTAGGACTGCTAAAGGTATACACCACAGCCCTCCTGCACTGTCTGAACCATGCTGTTCCACTCTGGCTGCCTCGGCTCTTCCCACATACCAGACTCTGGCTATAACCCTCAAGGGCTCTGCCACAGCAGCAAAGGAGGCATAGCAGATCATATTCCCTCTCTCCCTGCACCACACACCATACTCATCCACAGATTTCACAGCAGATCTGCCCCATGAATAGGTTCAGCAGAGGCCTAGACTGCCCCGTACTTCAGAGAATGGAAGATGAGAAGCAGGTCCCAGAGCCCCTCCAATTCTACTTAAAAACCTAGCTTTCATTCGGAAATAAAACTGGCCAGGGATAGGCAGCTCTGATGGCCTCCAAAACCACGTAAGATCATTTTGGAATCAGGCTATTAGTGAAGTTTGGGGAGAGCGTTACTGCTGTAACTCCTTAAAAGCCTGCTGACACTGAGAGATTAATATTGTGACAGTATTTTTACACCAAAATAAAGAAGTTAAAACACAAGCACTGCATTGCTGAACACAAGGCAAGACAATCAATATACATGGCTCAGATGCACATTTTGGAATCAGGTAAGTAGTAGTGTATTAATTGTTCAGCATTACGGACTCAAACTCTTGACCAAGAGTCATTTAGGAGACCAAAACGCTTAAGCAACAAGGTTTGCTGAAGTTTCACAATCTGTTATTAGCTCTGCATTTTTCCAATAATCTCAGAGAACACTACAAAAAACCTGAAAACTTGGAAATAGTATGAGGGTTTGGATTTTTTTTTTAGCATTGGTTTTTATTATTATTATTATTATTTTAAGAACTCATTACCTTGTGACATCAAGTGCCTTCTGAACTTTTGCTTGTACAGACCCAAGCAAATCAGCACCCATTTTTTTCAACAGCTGCGTCAGCAGTACGAACAGCCAGTCCTGCAGATCTTCTTTATGGACCTGGATGAAGTCCACCAGTGTCTCCAAAAACATACTGAACACCTAAAAGGCAGAAGAAGATGGAAAGAGGGTAGGATGGGACAAAAGAGGAAATGACACTGACGTATGCTGAACTTACATACAAAGAAGAAAGCAGTAAGGGAATCAGAGGCAGAGAAAGGCAGTGTTTTGCAGCCAAGCAGGAAAAAAAAAGGGAAAAAAAAAGAAATCTGTCTTGCTTTTTCATTGGATTTTGATACAAGAGTACATCGGAAATGTTAGCCGACTTCTGTAGAAGTTTGACAATTAGGTATTCCATGCAGTTTCGTCAAGAAAAGAAATGCTTACTGTGATGGCTGGCGCAACCTCAATTTTTTCAGTAAAACTTTACTTTTTTACCCTTGTAAACTTTACCACTAAATAATTTGACATACTCCTCAAAGACTACAAACCCACTTTCTCTCTAAAACCAAAACCGCTGCTAATTCTTCGGTAAAATATTAACTGTAAATATCTGCATTACTAAACACTGCAAAATCATGAAAGCTGGATAATTCCTTTACATAAAATACTTGTGGAACAGAACAAGATTCTCCTGCTATTACAGGTAGCTAAACACAAAATTATTCACCAGAGTAGGGAAAAAAGCCACAGTACACTTCAGATTGACGTGTTTGAAACACAGAAGTACTTTTGTCTTTTCAAAAACATTTAATCCATTGTGTTCTTTTCAACAAATAACATTGAATACAATAAATACAAATGACGTTGAAAAGACTGCATTCAGTAAAAAAAAAAAGTATATCATTGTACTTATAGTAACTTCAACACTCAGACCAGGAAGAAGGGCTTTTTAGAAGGAAGGGGTAGAGCAGGGCATGACAAGTAGGTAACTTTGTTAAACAGTCTTTTTAGTAATTCACTGACTTTATGTTTTTTCAAGACTTAGCGAAACCAGGACATATATGCTCCGTACCAGTGTTGCCCATGTGTTTCCCATTTCTCTGACATGAAAAATGGGTGTTTGGGCTGAAAATGCTACCTTCACAACTGATACGCACTCCAGCTCCAGCACATAGCTGGGTACAGAAGCTGAAGTACTGCTATGATGCAAAGAGGGATAGAGAGATATTGCCTCCTGAGTGTTTATGACATGTGTACAAGGTTGGAAATAGCTGCTGCAGAGGAATGGCTGGAACCCCACATCCACCTGCGGCTGACCTGGCTTGTTGTAAGGCCCAATTCTGCTGTCATATGTGAGAGTGGATGATCCCAAACTGTGATCATGCTTCACACGGCTGCAGAAGCCAGTCCACAGATGTGGGCTTTCTTCCACAGCACCGATCGAGCATGGAGGAGCTGGCGCATGCTGCTGCATGCCTTCATCACTGAGGAAGTTAGATCTCTCTTCATGTTGCTGATCAAGCCAGGGTAAGCAAATTCACACCAGAAAGTGAAAGAATCCATACAGGTATCTTTAAAAAAGTGCCTCAAAATTTACAGTAGAAATAAAAAACGAGGTCAGATTCTTTCAGGATCCAATAAAGACCAGGGAGAATCCTTTAATAGAAATCTTAAATACTCAAAAGCTGACTTAGGAACAAAACAATACAAACCCTACTCAACTTAAAAGCCCATCAGGATCAGCTATCCTAACATCCCTTTTGGGGCAAACTACACCGAAAATTGCAAAAAAAAAAAAAAAATTAAAAAAATTCCTAACGCCTCTCTGATCTGCCTAGATTTTTTTTCAAGTCTGAGGTTTAAAAGTTACCCTCCCAGCAGCAGAAAGAAATTTTTATGTTCAGGATTGGAAATGCCTTCTGTACTTGGCTGAACTGAAACAATATACCACTTTATGGATACGCAAGTAGTGGGCACAATTATGAGACCTAAGCAAAACCAAACCAAAAAGTGCTTTCTGTATTGTAATATGACAGCCTTTGGATTTCACAGCCCTAAAATACGGGGAAAATATACTGGACTTAAGGAAACAAACACAAAAAAATCTGGTGCTATAAAAATGACATTGGGGGCATTACTATTGTATTTAAAATCCTTCAGATTAAACTATACAGCTCAGCAGAATTTAAAAAGTGTACCTGTTTCTTCAAGTTTGCAGACACTAATACACACATCTTTTTTATAAAAACGTGCAAGCTGAACTACCAATCTCTTATTTGATGGAGTAATGTGGACTTATGATGATAGTTTAAACATGTAAAGTGGTTTAAATTGAAATCATTATGAAGTGAATTATGAATCATTATGGCAAAAGTACTCTAAAGATCCTGTGCCAATGTTTTAGCTGTTAAAAATACACATATCTGAGAACACAATTTTGTTTTCAAGCTTTATTTTGGTTTTAGGTTTACCACAGTGAATGACTGGAGAAAACTGAAATAAGTTGAGTCACTGTGTTGTATTTAAAGTATGAATCACACCATTTTGTCTTAAGGCCAAAGCACGAATAATTTAAAGTGGCTGTAAGAGCATTTAAGGATGAATTTGGCATGGAAAATGGAACTCAACCACGTTGAACAATGTATGCAGGTACTGCGATTTTTGCAGTTCCTGTGATGCAAATTAAAATTCTGAAATCAAGCATCTAAAGTTGATGTTTTTAATAATTTGATAGTGGAAAGAACAGTTACGAAAATAATTGTAAGTGATCTACCCTTAAAAGTGAATTATTTCAGATGTGCCAACCACCACAATATAAAGCAGGAATGCATAACCAAACAATGTCAGTTCATTAGTAGATAAAGCACATCTCAAAACTTTACCACAGTTTACATAATTGGATATAGCATTTTATGATTGCAAAAGGCTTGACACTGCATGAACTCTTTGGGGAAGAAAAACAGAGAAAAAGGGTTAATTGCACATTCATGCAAGTAAGGTTAGGCTTCCAACAAATACTGAACCAACTTACTCTCTAAAGAGAGTTCCAACACAGGGGACAGCATGCAAAACGAAACAAAAACAAAAACAAAAACAAAAAACAAACAAAAAAGGGAAAAAGATAAAAACACACAAATTAGTGGCCATCAATACAAAGTTCCTGTATGGAATATAAAACAAAAGAAAACAAAAAAGGTATTTCAAAACTTTTATGATAAATATAGTGATTTTATTGGGATATTCAATGTATTTTAAAAGTAAGCACTTGGCATGTCGTTCCGATCATTCTCCCATTTTCTCGTCCAAATGATATTACTCTCTTTCCAAGCAATTCCCTACATCCAGCTAATCATGTTAAAGTAAACCATTAAAAAAACCCCACAAAAGTGATGACAGAATAATTCCTACAGACACCTGACAAGAGTTTAAGATGAGATTTGTGTAGCTGTATGTGTGCGAGAAAAATTCACAATCGATTAACTCTTATACTTAAAGGATCCTCCGAATAATATATTGATAACTATTAATAGTTTTGCAACAGCAAAAAGCAGGCAAGGTTTCAATGACTGGAGCAGATGTGTCACGTGCTATAACACAGGTCACATTTTCAAAATCAAAGCAACATTATTTTATATCAGAATGCCCAGTAAATAAAACAAAACAATCAACTAGAATAATTCAATGCATCATTCCTAAAGGCTTAATGAAAAGATAAAATGCTCTTCTGACACGTACAACTAAATTTAGGAACGTTTTCATTACCCTTCCCTGGCTCCCCCGCTACAAAGAAATCCCCAGGGTAGTTCTGATCTATGCATAGTTGCAATATTAATTAACACAAGAACAAGCAAAATAAAACTAACCTGCGATTCACAATTTTGACATTACTATCAGAAACCAGTAATATTTCAACATTTAATTTTCTTTCCTCTCCTCTGACTTAACTGTTCTGTTTTTTGCAATGTTTTCTTCAGTTTCTTTTTAACTGCTTGGCTTTACTCTTTTCTTCTGGATTTCCACAGTATGTGAGCAACTTTAATACCATGTTGCTGTGTGCAATGCAAGTTTCTTCCAAAATATGTGGTGTCACAGATAGCAGCTAAGTCAACTTTCCAGCAGGAAAAATATAGAGGACAGATGAACACGAAGTTAACCTGTCAAGACTTCTCATCACTCTGAATTTAATTTTCCACTGCAGCAATAAGGCAGACTTAAAAATACGTAAGATGTACTGCATAATTAAAGTAGTTTTGCAGAATTCCACTAAGAAAAGCCAATAGTTTTGAAATACTTTGCTCTGAATTTTTCTGGCTTATCATTTTATCAATACTGAAATATGGACACAAAGTGGGACATGTTCTACTCAATAATAAAATGTAAGGTTTTTTCCAAACAAGACTATAATTCAAACAAAATCGGAAGTTACACACTTTTTACATGATACCATTATAACTTTACTCAGCTCCTTATTTACCTGCAGTCCTTTTGCTATGGGAAATTACTGCATATACGAAGCTGTAATAGTAACCCAGCTCCCACAAAAATTGTAAAAATACCATCAAGCAAAGTAACTTGCTTAAAAAGATTTTAATAGTCTTAGAAAACAGGAGGATTATTCTCCTTGTTATATCACCCGTATTGGGTCTTTACCTAGGTAAAAGTGAGTAAAACATCGCATTTTCTTTTATACTGAAGTATAGTCTCCGCCTTACTGAATACTAACAATGACATAAAAATTATTCCACAGTCTCAACTACCAGCCCCTATCTATGAAATTTGAGGAAGTCACCATAAGCTATGATAATACAAAATACTCTGGAAAATAAGCAAGTACATATTTGGTATAGTTCATCAGACTCATCATGTACAATTCAGTCAGACCACTTTCTTTGTGATTTAAATTACTGCACCAGAGCCTTCTGTTTCTAACTGAGAGAAAACCATTACTCGTGTTGAAGTGGCCTTCATAAACAACATGACTTCTTAAAAATACTTACAAATTTTGAGCACAAACTGTTGAAATACTTCAATGCATTTTAGATGAAACTAACGTTTATTTCAACTATCCTGCGAGAAAGGTGGAAAATTATCTGGTTCAAAATTGCAAATTAAATGGATTGAAATCTGATACCATTAACTGCTTAGAGAATTCAGTTTCTGGAATTTTTACGTATACAAATATCGCTGATGTATTTTACTGCAACTGGCTTTTTATTAACGCACTCTTTCAAACATTTATAGAAAGTAAGAAAAATCTAAACATACCTTACTGTGAGGATCAGCAAACATTCTTGTGAAGATTTCACACAACCTTTTCAACTCAACACGACTGTCAAAGTGACAACAATACATTAGTCAACTCCCCTGGTAGTACTACCAGAACACTAATGCATAGCAATCAGTGAAATTAACTGTAAATACTGAATCAAGTGATCTAGTAAATGAAGTAGAAAAAAGTATTTTGTTCAGGACATGGATAAAAATGTAATAGATTTTGTCTAAATGAGACTTCCAACCTAGAAATGTCTCTTCAAACTAATTCGTATATTAAACCATTCCCAACTTTTATCAGAGCGGATAATGAAAAAGGTATTCTTAGTAGCTAGTAGTAAAAAGTTTCCTCCGAATAAACACACAATAAATAAATAAAAAAGAAAATAAATTACAAGATAGGTAAATAATAACAAAGGCCTTTCATCGATACTAGAGGCAAGCATTTTAGGAATCTCTTGTATTGCAAGAATTCTCCTGATTTTCAATTCAATTTCTTAAACTGAGGTTTCTAAATAGCTCCTATACACTAGTGGCCACAAGTGACAACAGCTTCCTCATTCCTTCCCTCATCTTACTCTCACAGACACACACCCTATTTTCCCCCTCTCCAGCTTTCTGTATTCATTAGAACATTATCCTCCTTTCCTACTTCCCTTGCCTCACTTCAACTCTGAAATAAAATATTTTTCTGTTAACATGTGTTCTTACCTTAAAGTTCTCTGGTTCTTTAATAAGTTTTGCAGGCCTAGAAGGCCTTCTTTTCTCTCTGACCAGTTGGAGCTGGCACAGCGATTTAGGACTTCAGCCACATCTTCTGTCTGTCTCATATACGTTGGTATGCTTCCATTCCTAGAGCTATAGGACCTTTCTGAACAGGCACTTGATGCATCACTGTTGGCATCATCATCTGAGTACATCCCATAGGACTCGTATCTTCTTCGCACAGGCTTCTTCTATTGTACAGAAATAACCCACATTAGTACTGATTTTCAAAGAGACAGTATACATACCCATAATCAGTAGAAAGACTAACGGTTCAAATCATCGGTGTGACCCCCTACTCCCTGCAGTGAACAAATGGCTCCAACTGTTCAACAGGTCAGAGTTAAAAATATTTTAAAGAAGTATGGCTTGTGTGGCATTCCAAATATAAAAGCAAAGCAAGTGCAGAGAAGACATACGTTTGATGAAATGTTCAACTTTAAGTTTACTTGTAAAAACCCATAAACTTGCATTATAGGGTGACATAAAGACTGTATTGAAAGTTAGTTATTTCACTTAATAACTTCATATATGTTACAGAATATAAGAATCAGGTCTAAACACATATATTGTCATTTTAACTTATTTTGTATCAAGCGTGTTAATAGCAAATATTAAACTATTGAAGAAGGAAAATAGTTTCTATACCTTTGTCCGTATGTCTCCTAAGAGCTGTTAGCAGTAAATTATTGAAAAGAAACAGAAATTGAGAACAGGAAGGTAAGGCATAGCAGCATTGTGACTATTAGACTACCTGCCACTGGAAAACATAGTCTTATTGTAAACTTTTTTCTTAGCTCTCTGTATCGGATTAGCATATTACACATTGCCAGGAAGCAGTTTGCTAAGCTTCCATTTCCAGGGAAATATTACGTATCATCTGCTGGTGGCCCACAAAGACTTCTCTGTCAAAATCTTTGTGTCTTACACAGTGATATTTGACCATGAAGAGTTAACAATGGAGTCAATTGCTACCTAAGTATGAAATCTTCATTTAAACTTTATTTTCCTATCAACTTCTCCATCTCTTTGTTTAACTTCAATATCTGAATTCTGTCATTGCAAAAATGACTACAGCTATGTCCTATAGAATAATTACGTAATGCTAAATCCCAAACCCCCTAAAAACAAGCCAACAAAACAAAACACAATGCGCCAAAGGCCAGAGGAAAAAAAATATGCTAAACCAAAAATAATACTAAATTAAATTTTTCA
Organism: Steatornis caripensis; assembly: GCA_013398225.1. Classification (NCBI taxonomy): domain Eukaryota; kingdom Metazoa; phylum Chordata; class Aves; order Caprimulgiformes; family Steatornithidae; genus Steatornis; species Steatornis caripensis. The sequence goes on along the minus strand of VZSC01010427.1, from coordinate 214,772 downwards.
TTAAAAAAATATGCTAAAAGGAAAAATACACATCTCTGCAAAGTAACTCCATCATTCAAATTTTGGAGTTGAAACTAGTAGTTATAAATTTGGTTTCAATACATACTCAAAGAAGCAGTAGTATAAGCAATTATTTTCACCTTATTTACCACTACCATTTGCACAGGACTCTAATTTTTGACTGCAGAGTAACTTAAAAGATATCACAATACAAACTAATCAATAAATTGGGGGTTGGACTAGATGATCTCTAGAGGTCCCTTCCAACCCCTACCATTCTATGAATATATCGCATAAAAAGCAAGCTTACTGTCAACAGAACAAGCATAAATACATGCATAAAAGGAAACAAAAAAATCACAAAGACATGAGGATTTTCGAAAAGAGTCACCATAAGTTTAAAAAAAACTTTTTTAAAGAAATATAATCCAAATGCCAAGGACTGTCCTAAAGTAAAAGGTGTAAGAAAATGTAAAGATCACCATATTGTTGCATTTCATGCATCTTATACTCAAATCAACTCTTAGACAGAAGGCTGATACCCCTTTGACTTGAGCAGTATTATAACTGGCCAAGTATTTTTTTGTACCATAAAACCAGTAACACAATCCAGGACACTTCCAATTTTTATATTATGTCTGTCCCAATTCTACATTCCACCTTCTAAAAACACTGTTCTGAGGGGAGGCTTCAGTCTACGATAAAATAAGAAGGGTGCTCATAACCAGATTTCCATTTAAATGGAGCCATTTGTACAGGACAATCTGTACATTTAGAACATGGCAAGCAATCAGGTTTGCAAATACTACAATAATAAAATGTTGCTGTTCCTGATCCTTTGTAATGATAGATTCTAGCTAAAATACCCATTTCTTCCTCTAACATTTCTGGAAGCATCACGCTATTTAAGATCCAAGCAATAGAAACTGTTTTTTATGAACAAACTATTATTTCAACAAAGCAGGACACATTCAAGCCTCAGAAGCAGTCACTGGAAGTATGACTTTCTCCTCAGTTTATATTATCTACTACATACTTTGCCCAGCTAAATCTGAATAAGCTATGAAGCTGCTAAAAGTACTAAAGATATTTCCCATGTAGCACTAGTGTGGCTAAATCTCTAGCACAGGCTTTCAAATTACACCCAGTCACTTTTCATGTTCCATAGACTATTTTTCTACTGTTCCCTATTCCAAAATCCAGACTCACTTCCGATTTACTAGCTAGCATTCCCATTCCCCATCAATGCTGAAAACTTTTTGCAAGTTTACAATATCAGAAATGGGAAAAAACACTCAATCTTGCCATGACCTCTTAGACAACTTTTCACAGATATCCTGATCTCTTATGCCAGTGAAGTCACACACATATTAAACTAATGTGCCAAGAAACCAACATTAACCAAGGAATAAATAAATTGCCAGACTAAGAATATGACAGAGTTCTTCAGATTTTTTCCTTTGAAATTTTGTTTCCCTGTTCATTCATATCTGGCTCTAATTAAATTTTTAGAGTCTAATTTGTAGTTTTTTACTGATGTTCCAAATAATCATTTTGTTAAAGCAGACTAGTAACAAATTCCTTAAAGCTTTCTGATAACTAGATAACATGTACTATAAATATTTAATGAGCTATAGTATACAATACTTGATAAAAATGTATCTGACTCATAGCATCAGAGTTTTAAATTAACTGAATGAATATTTCAGCTTGCTGATGTAAATGTCAAAATAGCAAAATACATGGTGAGTTCAGTTTGGCCAACTCAGGCAGGGAGGCAGAGGAGCCAAACCCACCCTTCTAAAGAACAGTAAAGGTTAAGAAAGAGAATAGCCTAACCAATTTTAAATTCAGAGTAACATTTTGAAAACAAAAGAAAACAAAAACTAAACTTAAGAAACACTGCCTGCCAAGCCATCAGTTCACCTCTTCAGCATCAATCTCACAGACAGAACAACTTTAAATGGAACCCGAGCTTATGATAAGCAGAGTGCTTTACCTGTCATCATGCTGAGCTCTGACAAGCCTTCAACCTATCCCAAATTTTGTCTGGCTGTTGTGGGAAACTGCTGGTTAGTGCTACCTGCTCAAGTGGCTCCTTGGGCCACTCCAACCGAACAGTCCAAGACTATTTCCTGTCTGCCATGGAAAAATGTGCATTTCTCAAAAGTTAAGACTTCTATAGGGAACAAAAATTCCGATACTTTGCAGCTCTAGCAGTTCACTTACTCTTTTTTTCTCCATCTAGAAGCCAAGACAATAATGAATGACAAGTTCTTTTGCAAACTTTCATATATAGATACCAGAACATCTTAAAAGTCTGTATCCTACACAAGGTAAGTGCAAGATTCTTACCAAAGCATCTGCTACTGCCTCTTCCACGTCAGAACCTGTGTTCAGAACTCGCATAGCACTAACTGATGACGGCAGTCTACTTGACTGACTAATTCCAAAGCCAGTACCTGTTACAACAACAACAAAAATGAATATAAAGAATTCAGTCAGAACAGCAACGTGGGACATTAATACTACACTCACTTGAAAAAACCCAAGCAGAAGAAAAGCATTTGCTTAACATTTATAATAAATTATGTAGTGGCTAAAATACTGGTTATTTTCACTCTGAAGTCTTTAGTGCTGCAGCAAAAAATAAGAAATGAAGTAAAAAGAGAGTAATATACAAACATTCTATTCCAATATCACGGGGGAAAAAAACCCCACAAAATAATGGTTTTAATTGAAAGAATCTTTCTTTTTTTTTAAGTTAACATCTTCTTCATTTTGGGTTTTTGTTTTCACTTAAAAAGAAAGCAAGTACAATAGGAAGGCTATTGAGAATACAGATTAGAGAACTACATGCATAAAGAATGCTCTGCAAATACTGAAAGATGGAAAACTAAAAAAAGTTCCTCTGCAAGTAAAATAAAATGACTGTTGTTAAAGAAGAAATGGATTAACATTGGAGAGTAGGGGTGGAGACGAAATCTAGCAACATAAACACATCTATCTGGATTATTAAAACCACAAAACTCAAATTAATATAAATAATGCTTTTTAAAACTGAACTATGAGAATAACCAAGTGAGTGGGGAAAAAAAAAATAATCCAGGATGACTGCACAGATGACAGCAAGTGTACTCATCCTTCACCTGTAGCCCCATAAACATCAGGAGCGTAGAGGGCACCAGTGGATCTGGAGTGATGTCTGGAAGCTGCAATAACAGGATCATATAAACCCTATCTATTACCATGGAATCAAAGTGCTGCAATAGTTGCTTAGATGAACAAGAGGATATTTATCAAAAAGATTCAGCTTTAGCACAGAAACTGAGTATTACACAGAAGGAAAAGCTTCAGAGAAGTTCTCTGACTATACAGAATATGATTACATAGAATTATATAGGTTTATGTACACTGGACATTTCATGCATAATTTTTTTAAATTTAAAAGATTAAGAGCAGATTAAAAGCAAGTATGTTTAAGTTGAAAGAAGAAAAAACGCGTAGACACACATGCGTGCACACACACACACACAAACAGAATCGTCACAAGTATCTAAAAAGTTCCACTGATCCCGACTGTCCGTTTTAGAGTTAACTCAATTCTACACACTCAAGTTAGAGTCAAAGCTCATGTACCAAACATTATCTGCAAAAAGTGACCACTGCACAAACTTACTGTATTAGTAGTTGACAATTTGTATAAACGTGAGTTCTTGCCTATGTGCAGATAAGTCAACCTCAGTTAAAATTCATCACTATGTAGATTAAAGTTAAAATTATTCAATTTTAATTAAAAGTTTAAGATAATTTAATGCAATTAACGTTTCACATCTGTGTTGTTTTCTTTAAGTAAGATGTGAAATTGAAATACTTCTGTAACTTACTATAATAGCTCATTAAGATTCTTTAAAGTTATAGAAAATGGGAAGCACTTAAGGACTTTTGAATAAAAGCGAGTGCACCCTACTCCTTCTGGCACTTGTATAAAACTGGTCTTTTAGAGCGTCTAAAGAAGTTGACTAACCATTGCTAATACTTTCTTTCTTAAAGCAAGTAATTTTAAATTCAATGCGTTTTTAAACAATTCACCTTCTTTCTTCAGTTCACTTGTTAGAATTTTACAGACAGGTAAATTAAACTGGTTTTGACAAATTTAATTTGAATTCAAGTGTCCACGCATAGTGACATAAACCCCAGACATAATCTTATAATTTAATAAATAACTGTAAATATTTTACATCTTCTGCATACATGAAGTAGTATAAATAGAAACAAAGAATCAAATGAACCATCCTTTACTCTGATTCTGATTAACATAGACAATTTAAGAGTCTGATCTGAATCAAATAACCCTGACACCGATCAAACCACATTTGGAGAAACACACCTCTTTTAATGTGAGTGAACTCCAAAATGATCCTAAGTCTTGGAAAGACCTCAGTAACAAGATTGTCTTTTTTCCATGTGAAGTTCTCTACTCATTATGTAAGGTACAGCAATGTATTTCATGTCAAACAAAACCTGCATGAAGTTGTTTAGCTAGGGAATTTAATTTTGCAAATAACGCTTTGTGGAATACTTGGTTCTTCAGAAAGTATCTCAGGACAGAGGATGTCAAAATATAGGCATCAAGGCTGACAGGGCTTTTAAGTACAAGCAATAAACTTTTTTATTACTTTCCATTAACAAGCTCTAAAAGTTAGAAATTTTGTGGTGGTACAATTAGAAATTCAAACTTTAAACATATAATTCAAGATGACCCTCTCCCCATATGCATTTGAAATATGCTGGACAAGTTTCTAAGAGAGCAAAAGGAAGCACTACATTGGATCAAACATACCTCATTCCAAAGCATATTTTCAAGAATATTCTTTGTACCCTCAACTGCAGAAATTGTGCAAGTATTTACTTTTTTCCAAAACAGATGAATCAAAATAAGAACTATTTTAAATGGACTCAAAATAACATAATTCCTTAGCTAAAATACAGAGATTACACTAGTCTGACATTTAATATTAACTGTACGTAACAGAAAAATAGGCACTTCCGTATAAATTACAAATCACTTGCTTCTCACAGTGGCTGTTATCTCCAGTGTATAATCTTTATATTTAGATGTGAGATTACATAAACACTTCATATGAATGTATACAGAGAAGCAATTATGTAGCATTTGGGTAATTTTATGCCCCAAAGAGCTTAGCATTTGTAAGCAAAAATTTCTGTTCTGAGAATCAGATGCAATACAAACTATATCCCCCCCTCCAACCCCATGTAAAACCATCTCCAGCTACACATACAGAGCTGAATTTGCCTTCTTTGACCTTCCACTTGTACGCATGAAAAATGTTAAATTTAAATTTTTTCGATGGAAGTTAATAGCATCCTGTGAGATAAAATTGGTCCAACAAAACACTGAATGACATTGGAAATCGTGCAAATAAGAAGTCATACTAAAAGAAATCCTAGGAATTTTCATGTATTCCAGGTATAGCTGCCTTTTTTTTTAACAACACTGGATTCCCATACATGCTACTTTACATGTTCTGTGCTATCAGACAATTCAAACTACTGCATCTGTTTAAGTACTCATTTTGATATCTGAATACAAAAATTAAACTCCAACAATAAAAATAAAACCTCAAGTAGCATCTGTCCCAATGACTCATCTTATGGTATTAGCTTAATACAGATTTCTTAGGATAATAAGCATTTGACCAAACGTAAAACAGATCTCACATCTATGCAACTGAAGTCAAGCTGTAAGGTAGCAAAACAAACACAAAATGATCTAGAAAATATCCTCGTTTTTGAAAGAAAAGAAAGTAAGCATGTACTACAATACAGCCTGCCAGATGCATTTTAGTAAAAGATACAAGTTTTCCAACGGATCCTGCATAATGTCTACTTTTAATTTAATTTCCTAATTAAACAGCATCTGGGCAAATCAGCACTAGTTATCAAAACAGCTTTCATTCAATTAATCTGTACTTTCCTAATGAAACCATGGCTGACAGGAAGCATAGTGCCTTAACAGACCACAACAGACTTCAAATGCTAATTAGGAGTACAGCCGGGTGCCTCAACTTCAGATAGAAACCAGAGATTTACTGTTTGCAGACTATGTTTTGCAGCTAGTATTACAAGGTCCTCAACTGGAAGCTGCGCTTGAGCAAACAAAAGAAGAGGCATAGATACTGAAGAGCAACTCAGACAAAGATAACACCAAAAAAAAAAAGATCAGTTTCAGATACAGTCTTACAGCAACAGTTTCCTATTACCAAACAATCAAAAAAACCCCCCAACATGCAAAAAGACTTTTATCAAAATTTACTGCCAACTTCGTAGCAACCTTGACAAGGATGCATGCAGATGAGAAGCTTCCCTAATCCTTAACCAACAACATGTTCAAGTAACTATGAGCCAATGTTCCTATGCCTTATTGACATTTCAGAAACAGAGAACAGCTCGACACTCTTGCAAAATCTTTTGTCAGGCCAATAAGCTGAAATACTAAGTGGAAACAAAACTTTTGCTTATAGCAGCTCTAGAAATGAGGACTGAACATGGATATGCATGTGTGAAAGTTTTCAGTTCCTCTCTTCCTCCCTATGTAACAACAGCTGCTACTTCAGTTACTTATCACTTGTTCTACACAGATTAAAAGTAAACTTCAGAACTGTACTTTGATTCATCTACTTGGAGAAGGACTTCGCTACTTGCCTTGTTCGTTTTTAGAAAATGGAAAGCAGCCTCAGAAGACAGTTCTGCTTCAGTAGGTTGGTCCCTTATGTGCATCATATTTACTTGTTTTAATAGCAAAAAGTTAAAATTCTTATTATTTTTTCAAATAATACAGTAATGACAGTATAGCTAAGGAGACATAAAACAAAGTGTATTTTCTTCTTATATACCAAAATGATTAATTGGCTAGATGGCAGTTTTGAGTACCAGTAGACCCTAGCCGTTGATGAAGGGAAAGGCAGAGGATGACAGCCACACTACATTCTTCGCTCTAGCTGGTCAGTGAGAAATAGATTCTCTAACTGCACCCAAGCAATGAGTGTTGTAACAAAAAGAAACACATAATTTCAAAAAATGTTCCAAAAGCAGAATTGCCCTTTCAAAAAAAGTATCTAGATGCTGCATATCACACCCCTTTCCAGTCTTGGCATTTAAGATAAGACTAACACTAGCAAAGCGTTTATTGTCCAGCTATGCAACCCATTCACACATTGGTCAATTCTCCATCGAAGTAAGTGGTGAGTGAGCCAAGGAAGGGAAAATAACGGTGACTGGCTACAAGCTAAAACGAAGGAGGCACGGGTTCGTTAGGTGCAAATAATGAAAGGCAAAGACAGCCATGCACAACAAGGGACTCTGAGTACTTACCAAGGGGTGGAAAAGAGCGGACAGGGCTTGTGTCCCTGCTACTTTCACGGCTGGCCTCCCGACTGCACCCCTGACTCACACTAGGCCGAGGAATGCGGCTGCCTCGTGCTAGTATGATTCAGGGTACAGACATACAGCAGCACAGAAGGGAGAAGACATAAGAAAAGTTGCAATTTTAATGCAATTCTGTTTTGCAGTAAGATCAAAGACGTATTTCTAAGAAAAGACACTGACGATTATGTTGTATTACAAATCATAACTGTTTCCACACACGTTCTTGATTGTGCTTGATTACAGTAAGTGTAGACAGTTCAATGAAATTATTTCTTCGCACAGGTAAAAATGGGAATTTACCAACTCTTTACAGAATAGTTGAAAAACCTCTTGAAAAGGACAGAGAGAAAACAAGCAATTAAAAATATGAGCCGAGTATTGATTCAAAATTCGTGCTCAAGATAAAGTTAATCAACAGTAACACATATGAAAAAACATACCGCTTTCTAAGAAGGAAAATATACACCTAAGGTAAAATTAAAATACAAAACAAAGAACAGCAGCAATGCCACTAAAGCCAACTGATATTTTTCAATAATACTGTTTGTAATGAAGTGTAATCAGGTTACACCATGAGATTTTAGTAGTATGACATTCATTTTTGTATCATAGAAGTATACACATTCACACGCACACACGCAGAACACACAAAAGTAGTGAAGAAAACACTATTTTCAAAATGATATCACACTTTCATTCAACAGATGTGGCTATTTTGGCTGTAGGGATAAGAAGCGAAGAAAAGTGAAAGATAAGAAAGAAGGAAGGAAGGGAGGTGAAGAGAACAACTACTGCATTCTGATAGCAAAAATTTTAAAGTTTCAGCTTAAAGTTAAAACATCGATATAAAAACATCAATATCAAAGACTAGCTCAAAAAAAAGGCAAGTTTTAGATTTTTATCAATATGTATTCTAATTTTATCATCCACCTATGTAAACGCAAGCAGTAGATATCCAGCATTTAAGAAGAAACGCTATAAAGAAAGCAAGAGTTATTCAGTGATTCTTACCTACTGACAATCTGGAAGGACTAGCTTCTCTACTGCATCCCTGACTTCGTGGGATTTTGCTTCGTTTTTGTGCAGTTGCAGGATTCACTAATACTCTCTGAACTCCTGTGTTCACAGTGGAAAGTGTGGTTGTTGTCAAAACTCTTCCAGGAGACCCAGATCTACTGCCAGCTGAAGGTAAAAATGAAGAAATGTAAGACACAGCATAAGAGATAAACAACCAGGGTTAAAAAAAATGCTTTAAGTTAGTAGGAAAGCAGTGGTAGATTGAAATGGTCTGCAAAAACTACAAGGTAAAAATGTCAAATAGAAAACTCTGGTCCAAGTTGTTACCATACTACATACAAGGTAGATAAAATTACCAATGCAAGGAAGCACTCGGCATGGTATTTAGCACTAGATGCGCTCAAGAAACCAGCAATATTTCTAGTCTTCATCAACAGTTCCAATACCCCTAACACGAACACTGGTGCGTTCATTTTTTAAGCTACATGGTCTCACTAATCACATTTTCTATTAAAAAAGAAAAAACCCCCAAACCTGCTAGAAAGCTAAAGGGACCAATTTTAAACTAGTGATGTCATCATCATCCCAGCTCTTCCAATGTAACCAATACTACAATAAAGTAACGTAATTTTCCTGACATTTAAACTCCCCCCTCTTGCTTTTAAAAGTATGGGGTCTCAAAGCACTACTCTCAGAAGTTAAAGAAAATGTCACTGAAGACAGTTAAAATATTCATGTTCATTTCTCTGAAGGCTCACAAATTCTAAGAAAATCTTCAAGTAGTTTTGAACAAGCTAAAAAATTGATCAAGATGTATTTAAGCATCCTTTATTTTTACTGATCAAAACTGTACATTATAAAGTGCTGTAACTGTTCATTTCAACACACCGTACCCACTACCAGAAACTGGTCACTGATCCCTAATTTTGATATTTCGGTTAGGGAAAATTTAAGTTCTAATCCCTAACAAAGAATCCATTCTTCTCTAATTATAACCAATGTATACAACCAGTTGCTGTAAATATAGTTTCCAGCTGCATAATTCAAGAAGTCTGACCAAATAAAAAGCAAAATATAATTTTAACCAAAAGTTAATTACATACAGATATCTTTCATTAATCTTTTAAAAATAATCAGGTAACTGTATGACCACAGCTATGCTATCAGATCTACAGACTTAACATGCAACATCTCAAGTGAGTTTCATGGGTTACGTCTTATGAGGCATACTTAAAAAAAATACAAGTTGATTAAAGCTTGACCATATGGGGAAAGAAACAAAATAAAACATATGCTGGGTGGAAGGGAGAAAACTAAAACAATGTACCATGCATATACTTTCAGATTCATTGTTTGAATTCAAACTTGAAATGATTATTTAGCAAAATCCCTTTTCCAAAGTATGGACCTATTCAGCAGAAATGATAAGTATTACACAGATTGAGAAAAAAACCACAGGTATAACTTCCATAGCAAAAAAAGAATAGGCAAATCCATAAAATTGCTGTGCTCTGCAAAAATTAAGGGTTTGGCAGTTTCTTCATACCAGGACATTTCAACCTGATATTACTATGCCTTCTTCCTAGCTTCCAATACATTACATCTCTGTAAAACAATGAAAATATTGTAAAAGTTTTCACTGTGCCAGCGACTTTTAGGTTCTCTTCAATAGGTCAGAAACCTGAAAAACTTACTCTTCTCAGAATATACAGAAGAAATGCAACTTCTCATTCTAATAATTTATTTATCTTTCTATTGTCTGACCTGCAAAGTGTACCACTATAAAAAAACCCCAATGAATCTTAGTATCTTGAAAATATTATGCTAATAAAAGCATCAGCATACTGTTGACAGTACTACCACCAACAGTAGATCTAAGTGAATGGAACAATGAAAGAAGGATTACTAAAATAGTATCTCAAAATGACAAAACCCTCCCACCTCTACTGCCTTCTAAATAAGGATTAATTAGGTAAGTGCAGCATATAGGAAAAAAAGCAAGCCACAGTTTCTGCTGAATAGGGTCCTTAAATGAGATATGTCAAACAGGTGATCAAACAATGATGTATACACAAATTCTGTAGACTCTTACCACCAATGGGGTTAGCAGACTGTGATCCTGAACAAGTGTAAAGGCAGGATTAGGGTAGGGGTTTATAATCCATGAAGAGGGAGGGAGCAGAGCAGATTAAAAAATGGATGGCAAATGGAAATAAGAAAGCTTTAGTCATTTCACACAGGAAAAAAGCCACAAGGGGTTATGCTAAAGCAGTGCTTTTAAGTAGCTTCCACAGTTGAAGAATTAAACTTAGATGCTATGCACAAAGCAGATGAAGCAAAGCTGCACAAGCAAATTACAATTCTTCAGCTTTCTGATCAACAACTGGATAATACTGAAGAATTAAATTTCAATTAAACATGAAACTGTAGCCGTCATATTACTTTAAAAGAATATTATGTTGCCAAAAAAGTTCAAGAAGTTCAACAGCTGAACAAGAATTACATACAAGGCCAAAACTTTTTTTTTTTTCCTGAGACAGACAGTAAAGGAACTGAGCTGCAGGTGCGGTGGATGACAAAAAAAAAACTCACAATGGCACAACTGAAAAGACTTGCATAGAATTTCAGGTTTTCCTCTTTAAAATTAATCTGAAGTATACAAGTAGGAATTTGTTTCCATCCAGAAATTTAATAATTCTTCTCTGAATGAAGATTGCAATGTGATTTTAGCACACCTTGCTGAATTACCTGACAACCAAACAGGGAGAGGAAAAAAATGGAACAAATTTTTTCCATAGAGAAGAATAAAATAGTGAGCCATAGATTGTATATGCATTTATTTTATGTTAGAATTTAAAAATAGAAGAGGAAGAGCAAAGGGCTTCTAAAACCCTAAAAAAGTATTTTTTGTGAAAGCATTCATATTTGCAAGTCTTTCATAGAATGACCTTTGAACAAAATGGCTAAATAGCTGTAACCCTAAATTTATAAAAGCATCTGTTACAGTGCTTTTTAAAACATAAAAAGCTTAAATCTAAACTGAAGTCCCACTATAAGCTGGGGAACTAAAACAATCCCCTGTATGGAAATATCAAGCATCTCATTCGGTCACATAAGGAAGCATCACCCAAACAGCTGGCGTACAGTGCCTGACAATTCTCCTTCGCCTGTCCATTTGCATTCGCCCTGTTTATCTTCCTTAAAACATCTCAGAATTCTTGTTCTCCCCCACTGACAGGTTATAATGAGCTATCTGAAGCCATCAGTTCTGAACATTAGTAGTAATAAAAGGCTGTAAAGATGCATTTAATTTTCACACATCATTACATGTAGACAAATCTAGTTAATATCAATTCAGCTTTTATCTCTTTAGACATTAATACTGTGCAAAAATGAATTCTTGGAAAAAAGTTGTCATTATTAGCAAAAAGAAACTGAAAAGGTTTCAGTTTGTTTCCCTGAATATACAGTCGGTTTAATTAATATTGTACGACAATGACCATCACAAAAGTCTTACATTGCTACCTAAATTTATCCCTCTCTCAAAGAGTTTATCAAACATATTAACTTTTTAAGAATTTGCCAAATCTATTCAAAGTTATTTTCAAAAAGCTTATTTCAGGACTTTCCTAATACTAATGAAAAGAGTGTTACAGATACTGCTTACAGCTTTTCACAAAAGGAAAAAGCGATTTGACAGGACTGTTACCACCATCCCCTTTGAATTATTAATCCAAATATTTTTCTTATGATATAGAGTAGTCATTTTAACACTAAAAATGTAAAACAAGTTTTGCACCACCTTTGTCACAGCCAATAACTAGACTTTATTTTCAAGCTCTCATGCCACAAACACTTGTGGGATTAAAGCACTGTTAAAGCAAAAAATTACTTAAAAGAACTTCTGTTATTGGATTTTATTACTTTATATTTATCTGTTCAGATTTTTTGGAAGTTTTATTTCACAAAACCTGCAAGCACTGGATCAGATTTATTCCAACTGTATTTGTTGGAAAATAAAGCAATGCAAAACTGAACAGAAAAGTAGTCTAACAGAACAAAAAAACCCCCAAAACTCTTCTATCTGCTTTAAGTCTAAGTAATTCTATTTATGATAAATGCAGCCATTGTTATCAAGACAAATGTTTATGCCATTAAACACAGAATTCAGTCGTTTTATTAGAAGAATGTGGATGTGGAAATTCAAAACCTGTATAATTTACTGTGATTACAACATTAGACCTGACAAACTACAGGATTGGTTAGTTTATTTTAATTTTACTGTTAATTTGTATTCCTTTCATTAATTACATTGCATTTCACTTAATTAGGCAAAAATGAGAATTTTAAGACACTACAGAGCTTAGTCAGAACTTGTCTCTTGGAGACATCAGATGTGTGAACAAATTGCTGTAGGTCAGCCAGTGCCAAAGAACGTGAGGTAATCGGGTCTTTTTAATTAACCACAGTGCTCAGCTAGATTGGAAATTTTACATTTGCTTTGGTTTCTAAACACACACAGAAAATTACTGTGGATTAGCTGACATACATTAAATTGCTTGTTTTAAGTCTTTGATTTAATAATATAATTAATATAAGCCAAGTAACTGATTATGGGTTTAGTGTTTTTACTCCAAAGAAGAGAGAAGTAAAGGTAACAGGTGTAACACAAAAAAATAAAGGAGTATATATTCAAGGGCCAGAGCAGTGCCTAGCTTAAAATGCAAATGCCCAGCAAAAGACTCAAAAATACAACTTTGTGAAAAATGAAAAATTAGGTTTTGCAGGTAACACTGAGGACACCATTCAGCCTACCCATTCTTCTGTATTACTTGCCCATGCGTCATACGTAACCGACACAGAAGTTTACTGGTGTTTCGTGTTGGTGAGGTCAGAAAGGGGGGGAAAAGAATGTTGAGAAGTTGTAACTGAAGACAGAATTTAAGAGTAGATTTCATTTCCCATTACATTATCTATTTTGATTGGCAAACTAAGACCTAACCTAGTATTTTGTCCAGAGAAAAACAACATGAATTAGAAAAGCATGCAAATACCACTGACCCAAAACACTGAAAAAAATACCTTCATTTTTGTCTGGCGATGATGAACCTAAGGCACAGAACAACAACTCAGTATGTAGCTTTTTTTAAAAATTAACTTTGATTGTAGCCATTGGTCAATGAATATATGCTTAAGCATTTGGCCTCTTTATCAGGTATAACTGACAAACAGAAAATACATACGCTGCGACTGTGACACCACTTTGGTTCTACTCCGTCCTCTGGAATCTGTCTTGGAATTTCCAATACCAACAGAAGGTGTTGAAAGCTTTGTTCGTACACGACCTACAAAAGAAAAACGTCATTAAATCAATTTTTCACAGCAACATAGAAAGCAAAGCATCAGTAGCTTTTACTAATATTTTCTGAAGTTACTGTAGACAAAAAAAGCAGCGTAACATAACTCAATTGGTGAAAATTCACTTGGGATAATTAGTAGAAATTTGAACACCTTGAAGAACTTAATAGTTGAGGAATCAAAATACTTCTGTGATGCTACACGTTGCAGTTAACAATTTACATGTTATCATTTAAACACCCTGAACTAGCAAGCCAGATCTTGCTTCCTACATAATTAGGTTGTTCATATTAAGAAAGGGACTTCTATTAAATACAACAGGCAATGCATATGCTAATGTTGCTGTATCAGGTACACTTCTGATGATTACTTGTTGTTGTAATTCTACTTTTGCAGTCACAAAACTACAAAAATTATGTTGACTGTTTTTTGAATAGAGTTCTGAGGTTTCTTCCTAACTTCACTTCTCTCTTTAGAAATCTAAATACTAGCTTACTTATTACTGAAGATTCTACTGTTTTCCTGGCCACAGTCATGTAGAATTCTGCCGGGTTTCCTACGCCTTCTACAGTGTTTTGTAAAGTACACTTAAGTACTTCTCAGTGACAACATCATACAAGGAAACACTACGCTCCCCTCAGCTGACAGAACTGTGTAAAAGACAGATTAAACTGAATATCGACAACTAAAACAAGAGCCACTTCTCTCTCCAATGCCAAACCATCTTGCTTTTGGGTTAAACCTTTCTCCATTATTAGACATGTTCCTCATAACATCCAGAGTACACAATGAAATTACAGAAGAAAGGGAGACCCTAGTTGGATGAACTATAGGTAACTTAAAGATGATTTATAAAGGAAAATAGTAGAATTGTGTACTACATTTCCTAATTCAACCTCTCAACCAACAGGGAAATGAAACAAAACCCAATACCATGCTAGCCATAATTCTTGTAAGTTGCAGGAACAAAACCAAAAAAACTTGTACAGGGTGGATCTAGCTCAAGAAGTAATCCACTTTCAAAAACAGCATAATTAAAATATTTTCTAGACAGGTAGAGACAGTATTTGACCTAAAAAAATTAGGTACACAGTGTTACTTAGTTCTAGCATCTTTAGGCTTTCCACAGTAGAATTTGGAGACCAACCGAGTTAGTATTATTCATCCAAGTAGAGGGAATAGCCATAGATAAGAGTCTATAAGAAGAGAATCAGGATAAAGGTGGTTATCCACTAAAATATTAGAAAATAGTACGCTAGCAAGAATGCTTAGATTAACTAGTCCAAACTCTACTAGTTATCCCCGTGCAATGGCAATGTTTTCCCACCGAGTGCTGTAAGACTGCAAGGCATGTAAGGGTGTTCAGAATTTGGCTCAAAAACCTAGGAATACAGAGTGCCACTATTCCGATACTATGTTAAACTATCTCTTTGAATCTGATTTAATTTTATCACAGTAAAAAAACAGTTTGTAGTTGTAAGGCAAATTAACTGTTAACTCACTTGGAGTCTCTACATCCATTCACTAATGACAGGTTTAGATGTAAATAGCGTATTGAAAATTAATTCCCAAGTCTCAAAGAGATAAGTAATAGTAGCACCTGCTTCCCAGAGCATTAAGATATTTGATGAAATATTCTGTGACAAGGTTCGCTTTAAAAAACAAATGCAAAATTATGAAGGTTCTATATTTTCACACCAAAAATGTTAAGCAATGACACTTCTACTGCAGATGAGTACTTGAGAATTAAAATAAAAGCAAAAGCATTTCAAAAATACATGACAATCAAGTATTAGATGCATAAGCTATCTGGAGTTACGAACCTCCACAAAGCCCCAGAAAGACCATATTCTACTTTTAAAGCTTAATTTGTATCAATGAAAATATGAAGTTGAAAATATTAGCTATTCTAACAAAATATTTTCTTACCATCTTCAGAAGCTGTTCCTAAACAGAAAAAATAATAAAATACATGATATTCCAAACAATATTGTGTCTCTCCAATTCCTTTTTGAGATTAATCTTATGAATGTTTACAAATACTATCAAGTCAAGAGGTCTAAAGCTTTTACATTGCAATTCCACTATTGAACTGAAGAAACATCCACACTATACTGTTAGTGATGTACAAACACAATATATATCACTGCCTTTCAAACTTGTTACAAAACCACCAAAAAAATCAATAGAAAAAAAAATCTGAGTCAACAAAATGACACATACCGATCAAAACAAAGATTAAAAATATTTTAGTGCAAGCTCTTCTGAAAATAAAAATACTATTATAAATTATCTCAGAGAAAAACACAAGGACAGTGCTTCCCACATTGGACAGTGATAATCTGATAGGAACTGCCAGCAATGAGGATTCCTCTGAATTAAGTCCATGATTACTCTGAGGATCTACATGCACAAGATCAAGTTTGCCTCAGAGAAGTGGAAGTAACAGGAGGTTGGTGAAACCAGATCACACTTGAACAAGTATGCCAATTTAACAAGTCTTCAAAATGACAAAATGAGAGTCAGACAAATTTTTTTACTGACATCAGTACCAAGGAATTGATGGGAAGCTATCCAAACAGAAGTCCTTCCTCACTCTACGTTCCTTTGAAACAAATCCACTTACGGAATAAAATGTGTATTAGTAGTGATAAAAATATTAAATACCTCAAAAAGAAAGGTATTTCTGGTTTTGTTTTCACAGAACTAGAATGATTAAAATGTCTGTTAGTGTCTTCAGCTAGCCTGAACTTAACTTTCTGAGCAAATCTGGCTATGGCTTTCTCATACTATACTGCATTCAAGGCACTATTTTAAAAAACTCGCTCTAAAAACTGATTCAGTGTAAATTTCAATGCTTCTTCAGAGAAGTCAGCTGCAGTAACACATATGTAGGAGTGTCTGCAAGTTTCCATGTGAAATTTGCCAGTCTGTATAAAAAAGCACAAACCTGAAACTACCCTACCAAATCCAACACTCTTCCAGAGCTGGATCTTGGAAGGAAGGAAGCTTCTATGCAACACCTAAGCCAAGCTAACAGCTAGCTGCTCCTGGAAGGGGTGGCAGTTCTTCTCCTTCCTCTTCAGCCTTGTGCTACCACCTGGTTTGGATGGCTAAAGGCTCACTGTCAGCTCCAAAAGCTAAATAACAAAATGCTATTAACTTCTGGTTTATGAAATCAGTTTTCCGGAGTTTGTTCACCAACAGTGATTGATAATGGAGTATTACAATGCACTAGTGAAAGAACTAGTAAAAACATGTGGCCAAGATTAGTGAGAAAAGAAAAAACTTTTAGTTCCTCCAGGTGGCAGTTAGATCAGAGCAGCTGCATCATACAACTACAGCGGGAGAGCTAAGCTGTGTTCACTCTGCCTCGCACATCATCCCTACAGATATCCCCTATAAAAAAACCTCCATTCTTCTGATCAATTGTTTGGCACTTCCCGTACTATTTTTAAATGGATGTGTAGGACACCATTAGTTACGACTACTGACCTGAACAAAAGAAAAAGCCTGTACACACAGCCCTAAGAACCTTTACTGCTGGTGAGAATGCGCAAAAGCTCAAGATTAAAGTGTTTAGCACAGACAGTTATAAATAAATTCTGTTATATGCAACACAAGGAAATCTGAGATAGAAATAAGCGAGACAGACACTACTATCCTGTACAAACCCCTCTCATTTTATTAAAGTATTATTACCATCAGCAATACTCAAAAATGGCTCAAATTCTTTCAAAAAGTATCTCTCATGAAATTGATTATCTGTGCTTCAAAATGATTCATGATTCTGGGTTTGAGAGACCTATCTTCCTACTGTTTTCATTTCTATGAAGAATATGACCTGTTTTGCTTCCAGTAACCTACTCATTCTTTGAAACATGTACTGTTAATAAACATATGGCAAGAGTTATTAAGGAGGTAGCAAACATAACTGACTTGTTAAGCATTCCCCACTAATAAATTAGAACTAGAATTATCAGACATCAAGCTAGGACTCTGTCACTTTATTATATGGGCCGCATTACATCAGAAAAAGACAACCGCTGTGAGAAGCCTGATTCTCAGCTGCTTTGTAGTTACGATAAAAATAATGACAACTCCCTCCACGTGTTTAATACAGTGAAATAAGAAAAAGTAAGCACTAAAACTTAGCTGGAATACTTGGTACACAATTTTAACAGGCAGGTCTTCTTAACAAGCTGTTCTTTAACACAATAACAGTGTATTACAGGATTTTCAGGCACTTAATTATGTAGCTAGACTAGATTTTGATACAGTACTTTTGAAATAGAAGATTTTAGTTTTATTTTTTTAAAAATCCTTAATTATGTGGTCAAGCATCTTCTGCTCTCCCACCGCTGTTGTGCCAAGAAGTCAAAAAATTTTACTTTACAGGTAAAACTATGAAACACGATGGAATCGGAGCTAGTTTAAAAAACCAGGTATTGATTACAGAAGTGCTCTGTAATAGAGCTTTTTTTAAAAAACAGGAGTAATGCCCAATTTCTGATAAAGTTTCTGTTGCTGATACAGACCAATCAGCAAAAACATTGACACATACAGCAATAACACAACACATATATAAAAACATTAAGATTACATGAGGGTTAATGAAAACAGCATAGTATTTTGTTAACGAACAAATATATTAAACATCAATAATTTTACATAAAAGACACTTTATTAAATATTCAATAGAATTAGAGGACAGACTAAACAATTTCTTACCATCCATCTTGTCAGAAGTATCCTCTTTGTTGAAAAAGCAGGCAAAGAAACATGGAAAACTTAGTGTGTTAGAATAAAGGTGTTCACAGCAGAGCCATAAAACATTAATTAAGGAAAATACATTAATATTAAATACAGCAGACATGTTTATCTAATTCATGCATACATAAGCTATCTTAAGTAAAGTTGGTTTCTCTCAATCCAGGGTACGAAATTACAGAACAGGATACAAGTAACCCTGCACAGGGATTTTGAATCTCTCTGTATTACCCAGATTTGAGCAAAACCTTACAGTAAAATATTTATAAACTGTTTCATGCTTGGTGTCAACAGTTACTGAAGCATCAGTAGATATTTATATCATTGCTGAACAACAATATTTCTATTTCTTACAAAATTCGCTACTAAGCGTGAAGCTCCACCTGGGATAAGGGACAGGAGGGGAAAAAGACATCACAATGAAGACAGAGGACAAATTGGAGAAAGTTCCACTCTGCATTAAAGATTTAACAGTTCAGCTGGAAGGTAGCGCATACATATTCTGACAGTAACAATCAAAATTAAAATATTTAGCATATATATATAATTACAGCTCAAGTCTCCTCAAAAAGGACATTAATACTTAAGGATGTCAACGATAGTCAGCGTTTAGAGTAACTAAAGCAGAGAATGTCCTCCTGCTTCTAGAACGGTCTTTAAAAAAAATCATAAATAAGCAACCAAAAGTTCTTCTATGAATAATAAAAAGAGAAGAGATAGGTGGAGACAACTATAGATTACTATGCTCATTAACTTGTGATCCTCCGAGGCTCTAAATCTGGCAGCTGTTTAAGCAAAAGGTGGATGTTTCTCTGTAAGTAATGGTGAAAATAAATTCAAGCTCTAGGAGACAGCGTTATTTATTTTGGTGTTGACTGCAACACCTGAGAAAATGTGGAAAGAATTGTAGAAATACAGGAATGTTTTTTAGGTATTTTAGTATCATGGTCAGCATTATCTTCATAATTCCGTCATTTAAGTTGGCATGTTTGGATTTAGTATAAACAACTCCCTTAAAAGAAACAGAGGGGAGAAGTTTACAAATTAGCCCATTTTCTGAAAGATGGCACTTGCTTGGATTTACACTCCATTTATTTTAAGGCTACCTTTTGAAAACTAAGGGCAAACTATATTTTGAGGCAGATTCCATGGTTAATCTATAGCCAGTGTCACACTTTCTACATAGGTAAGAGGGGACAGGTATGGTCATTTAAATTACCTTACCACTATTAAAAAACTGTTAGGAGAATGAGCCACGATCAATCAAGCAGCACAGCTTTCGCATGACTGTAAACAAACCTCGGTCTCCTTGACGATCATAGCCCTTATATAATTTGTAACAGGATCTGACTTAACTATACATCGCTAGTATCACATTATTTTGCCATTTCAAACCACTGTTGTATTCTTCAAGTGATTGCATCTGCTAGCAAGGCAAACCTTTCCAGCTACTCAAATCCTTCAAAAGAAAATGACCTGGACTTACTGGCTATTTATTCCTCTCCTCTACTCCCACTCACCAAGTCTATCAACTACAAAGAGGGTAAGCTTTCTTTATTTCTGTTATTTTCCCCGCATAAAACCACCACTATTTACTTGCCTGAAAACCTCTGTGCCCTTCTCAACCCTTGCTCACACAATTCTGGGTGTGATCACATGTTCCTTAAAATGTTCTGAAAGCAAGTCAATATACTCCAACCAAGAGCTAATTTTCTGTGAAACTCAAGGCCAAAGTAATCTCTTCATTTCAGCAGCATGAAGACAGATCAACAGAGAGGGATTTCTCTCTTTGTTTTCTGTTTGACATTTTTCCTTCTACCGCTAAGCCCTGTGTCACTTTTACTTTTTACAATAGCTGAACTCCAGCTTTGTCTGAGATTCAGAATATGCCTTGTTGGACACCAAAACAGACCAGTCAATACTCCAATCTTGGGGAATAATCATCCCACCTATTTCAAGCTTAAAAGCATTAAGTTAGGAGGAACTGAGAACTCCTCAAGTGGTAATCACAAGCATATCTCCTCCACCAAACAAACTGAGCAGCCTAACTTTGGTGTCCACCTGCTTCCCAGCAGGTTCTCTGATTCCCCCGCTGTGGACACTAGAGGGAGCCTACATACCAAATTATTTCAAGTAGTAAGTAGTCCTTTTAGTTAGCACTGCTCACCCTCACAAACTTAATCCTAAAATCAATGGTGTTGAAACAATTTCAAGTAGGTCCTGATGATGAAAGAATCAACTCATTTAAAACAGCTTAACTTAAAATTTAACTTAAAAAAGCACAACCAGAAACTTTGAAAACCATAGCCTAAGCATATCCTAACAATCTCCCCAAACACAAGGTAAATCAGAACCATATCGTTTCTCTGCCTCTCTTGTGATCGTCTTCAGCAATACTGACATTAGGATGTGCCTCCTTAGTGATCCAGCTGGTACACAAGCCAAGAAGAAAACCGTAACAGTTTTGCCAGCATTGAACCTCACTTCCCCATTGCCACCCCTACAGTATGGATAACCTAAAAAGAACAAAAACATCGCCATATTGCTTTACCCTCCCCACCAACTGGTTTAATTTAGACTTAGTGGAGGTTCTAGCATCTACCACCGCCACCAAATATTTTTCTGCACTACATCATTTGTAGCACTTTCTAGGTCTAACAGCAAGTATTCCTATAAATACAGACTGTCACCTAGACAAAACCATACACATAGGTCTACCAACATGCTTAGGAAGAAATAAATAAAATCAACACTGTTTAACATTGCATAATACATCTCTGTATTACGTGAAGAAGCCACCACTTACTGCCAGGATGTCTCTTCAGCATTGTTGTACAACAGTCAGCTAAAGAGTTGAGAAAGATGGAAAATCAAGAGTCCTAACACTAACTTCCCCATTACTTCTAGAAACAAAAAGCCATGATCACCATCTGCTGTTAAGTGAAGGTAGCGCTTGTTCCAATACTTAATATTAAATCCAGATTAACACAGTTAAAGAGCACAGTATGAATACATGCTTTGCATCAGTATTCTTCCAGCACAAGAAAAATAAAACTTCTAGCAAAGTTGTTAACTTACTTCAGAACACGTGCTCTTTTGCAATACTACTAAAAATGATGACAGTTCTTCAAATGTAGAAGTATTTTCCTATAAGTTTTTGATCAAAAACCTCAAAAAATATTTTACAGTAGTGTAAAGATGTTTCCCTTACCTAGCGAAGCATAAGATCCAGGAGGTAGACCAGCTGCTGACAAGCGCCCAGCTCCAGCTGACTGGCCAGCAGCATGGCGGGCCTTTGCACCTGCGGCAGCATTAACATCAATGTCACTGCGAGACCTTTGCAGAGTTCCTGGGCTTGGAACACTCTTGCTGCTGCCTGAAACTAAGAAAAAAAATTAGAAAATTAGTTTGCAATTAATAAAATTAATTTTCTACTACTGCAGCATGTCTGCAAAAAGTACTGAAAACAACATAAAATAGTGTAAGCCAAGTTAATACTAAACAAACTAAAGAAGCAAACTGGCCCGACCTGGTGTTGGCCATGAAATTCAGATAAAGAACAGTTTATTTTACCGTAGTACTTACCTTCATTCAGTATGGAATTTTAGCATTATTTAATATACACTGTGTGCTCCCATCCTAGTACAAATTAGTAATTGTGAACATTTATGTGATTTACTACATTCTTGAATGCTTCCCAAATGTAAGAAAATTCACTGCACTCCTTGTGATACTGAGGTGAGATAGTACTTCCACACTTCAGCTAGGACACAGCCACAGGCAAACTGAATGCATACCCTGAATTGCTTTAGGGTCTAATCTTCTGTGAAGTATTTTTATATTCACCTCCTATTATTTACTGAATATTAATTATTCACTTCAGTTAATTTTAACCATTGGTTTATGTCTTCAAAACTTGACTTCTGCTTAACAATTTTAGTATCCAGAAAACAAGCACTCTCAATTACTGGCCATTTGCAAAAAGGAGTTCAATGATTCACCCAGCAAGAGTTACAAACACGTTATGTGAAAAGAGAATGAAGATATTAAATTCTGAAAACTCAACACAAAATTAAACTCCTTGAATTTTCTTTTTTTTTTTTAATAAAGAACAGCAGCTACATGGGAATAGATGAAAGGCACAAGTCCTTCCTTTTCAATTGCCGTAAGTCTTACAATCATGAACAGACCATAGAAAAATGTTTTGCTTCTTTGAGAGTGACTGTTGCATGACAAAACTCCAAGACAAATGATCAATTAATAGTACCAATACATAACAAATTAAGCCTTACACTTGCGACAACTGAAAATACATAAAACGTGAAGCAAGTACAAGGCAACATTAGCTCCAGCTGTAGTTTGTAGTGACACATACTATTATTCAACTTGGAAACAGTAAATGCTTAAGACAGTAAGATTTTAAGTTGCATTTAAAACTTTTAATTCAAAGAACATAAAAAACCATTGTTGTGCATTTCTCTATACAGCAACCACCTCACCTCTGCCTGCAAGGCTTGCTGGGCTGGCTGCAGACCATTTAGAAGATAGAGGCCGACTGAAAAAAAAAAAAAAGGTCAATAAACCCAGTAAGTCAGTCTCATGTATGAGATCCAAAAGGCAACAATAGCAGACAGGGGAAAAAAAAAATTCTGTTTTTTCCCCCCTTCAACTTTCCCAGAATATTTTAGATAAAAACATTAAATACAGAATGATAAGGAAAACACAATCATCTTATCTTTTGAATTTTATAAAATTACATCTTAATCACAAAGCATTAATCCTTTGTTTACCAATAGGCACACTTTGCTAACATAAAGTTCAGGCATTCCAGACTTGGTCACAGAAATGTTTAATGCTGTCAGTACAAGGTTTTAACCACAGGGCTGATATTCTAAATCAGCCATCACACAACAGCACTGAGAGCTACACAAAACGCTTGATTTATGAAATAAATTATGCAAAGTGGTGTCTGCAGTTAACAAGTAAAACAGGTGTACATTCATCTCCAGTCCTGTATCTTGCAAGAATCCAGTTACAAATTGAAAAGGAAAACACTGGAACTTCCAAGCGGCTAGACTGAATTTCCCCTGTTAGAATGTTAGAGGCTCCCACAAGTTACAAAAGGAGAAGAATGCCATGTATTTTCATCTATGCTTTCTCTCCATTTCCCTTTACTCTTACTGCAGAAATCAGTAGTTGCTGAAGCAGAACCTTTCTCTCTACTCAAGTTTAACTACCAGCCCTTCCTTCTGTCTGGTTCAGAAGGGTAAAATGCAGTCAGAGGGACAAGGGAAAAGCAAACAACTAGTAGAAGAAAGTATCACACTATTATTTGATTCGTATCTAGCCATCTAAATATCTGACTGTGAAGGTTTGTATTTGCTGAAATAGTTGACTATCAATAGTCAAATTACAGCATGAGTCTACAGTCTCGACTTTAATAAAAATAACCCCTCTAATTTTAAACCAAAAAGTAGAAAGAAGAGAGATGCGTAATATTGTGTATTTATCTAGTTATTAGCTCAGGTGCTCAATGATAGTCATGGAACAGAACCGTAGAATCCTAAAAAAGGTCTTTTCCAAACAAAACAGTAAGTTCATCGTGTCCAACCGTTAACCTAACACTGCCTAAGCCTACCTCTAAACCCTGAGCATGTCATAATGTGGAGGTCACCACTGTTACCTAACTCCTCACAGAAGATCACGTATTTGCAGTCTATTATAAATAATACCTGCTTTTCTGACATTACTAACTAGTGTTTTGGAGTTATTTCGCTGCAGCTAAGTCGAGGAGGCCCAGAGCTCCTGGGTGCATCCTGACCTTAACAAGTTGCTCCAAACAGAAGGCCCAGGCAATTGTTACAATTTCAGCACTTGCACAATCTATTGCGATTGACATCTCATTTAAGCAGTTTCATATAGGTAGGCACAAGTCACTACATACGTATCATTCCATCATCCTCTCTAAAACCACCTCTGATCAATGATCTGCAAGAGTTGTAAGTACAGAGGGTCAAAAATCATGGAGGATCAAACCACACCCATATTTACTCAGGTAGTCTATACAGGGAGAACTCAGCATCTGTATTAGAAGCCAGAAATGCAATTTTGGGTAACACAGGGAAAACAGCACACATCTAAATGCAAAATCAGTGAAAAATCAATTAAAATTCATTATTTTCCAATAATATGATCTATTCTGTTCATCTCTTATTTTACTCCTTCCTTTCTGTACTGTGGTACTTGCATACCTTGCAATACAGGAAGTAACACTTTCTTGGGGAATAAAGAGTATTTTAAGAGTCTAATTTCTCTGTAATTTAGTTTTTAACTTTATCACTAGTAACTCATTAACAGCACTTTGATTTTCAGACAGGGGATATAGATTAATCTAAATAAGATTAATCTTTGAATAAACATTTGTTTGTGGAAAATGAAGTGTTAGCAATACCTTACATTACACAGAATTATTTTTAAATTTTTTTTAATAATTACAAGTATCATGGGAAAGGTAAGATTTGACATAGCAGAGAGAATCCTCAGGTATTTAAAGCAGCAGCCAAAAAAAGAGAAAAAAATTAACTTCCAATATGCTGGAAGCAGTCCTTGCTTTCAAGTCAAAAGTGAGCAGACAAGTTCTCTGCTTTGGAAACGAAGCATCTGAATTGAAATCTTAAGGTTTAAACAATTTGAGGAAGCTTTCTGGAATTTAAATGAAAAAATCACCACATAATAATACTACTACTCTTTCACATGTCTACTAAAATGTCAACAGATTAATTTTGCTACTGCTACCTAAGCAAACTTTAATCTACTCAGCTCAAGACTGTCTATACATTTTATTACACCTCTGACTGCAGCCCAGACCCACCCTCTAGTTATTAGCCTGGCTGCAAAACACTGGTAATACATGTTCAATACTGTGAAGACAGGGAAAAAACCCAGCAATCTCTGATCTGAATGAATCTCACCGTCAGTGTCACTTTCTCACACTCACCAGTGAATAAAAAAAGGAGTAGTACCATTACTTCTTCTCTAGACTTATTCACTGCACCAGAATGCTGGACATCAAGATGTGAACCTTGAAGATATTTTGGTGCAACAGAAGCTGCTAAGGAATAGATGTATGAATAACAACAGCCTGCTAAAATCCAGTCAATGACTGCCCTTATTTTTCACCTTGCTGGGGTAATACTATCATACAGCAAAAAGCAATAAAAGATTTTTCGTTTTGAAAAAATTGAAAGTGACAAAATAAAATTACAGCTTTTTTGTATACCACAGAAGTCTGGCTCATTTGCTTTTGAGAAGCAGTTTTTATTTGTTTATAGGCTCAGAAATAGTTAAGTGACCCTTACTTTAGGCTCTCCTGTGAGCTGGAAGACGACCTGTCTGACTGCGGGAGAGATGCTATACTGCCAGAATTCTTCAAGTAGGTCTGGAGGCTTCTTTGATAAGGTGGCTCAAGAGAATTGTACAGAGTCTCAGCTTCACTAGGAAAGTGATTTCTAAGACCAAGATAAGCCCTGCAAAATAAGAGAAATAATCACATGTAATTGCTCTGTATTTTCTTTGAAGTGTGAAGTCAGGAAGTAAAGGTTACAGAATGAACCAGGGATGGGAGGGAAAGGAACTCCGACAGAAAATATGTAATGCATACAATACTGCACACCAAATCATAAAAGAAACGAGCTACACTGATTCAATCTTTTCAATATAACTTAGTCTGTCCTCTGAAATTCCCCCATTCACTTACCAATTCTGTGAGGAAGCAAGAGAAACTCTTTTCTGGCCTACTCACTAGTCAAAGTGCTGCAGTTGTTTAATTACTTAATGAAGGGAGGTGGGGAAAGAATGATTGATTACACAGCAATATCAACCAGTAGAATTCAGCAGAATCCTCAAATGCTGCATGACAGCATTAACTGTCTCAACTTTCAGAACGTCTTTTGCAAAAGAAACTAGATATTAATTCAGGACTCTGAGAACAGAAACATTAATTTTCAACCTAACTTGTGTCCTCTTCTTCTGCCATAGTTAGCCACTCACATACGATTAGACTCTTCTATCACTCATGTAAACCATACAATTTTTCAGAGCAAAATGGAGTCAAAACTCACTTTCTTGCCTCCACTCTTGCTTCTGCATCAGCATCATGAATGCCCTTCTTGATTGTTTCCACCAAGACAGCTGCGTGCCTAGAAGACAGACATTCTTCATGCTATTTCGCTACTCTGATAGGAAATAAACAAATGCTTAAGCACACCGATGACATAATTGCACCTTCTATAAAGGTTTAGGTAAGCTTCCTCCTTCAATCTAAAAGAATTACAATGTACCTTTCAGACACACATCCACCTATCAAACTTAAAAAGCTATTTAAAAATACCTCTGTAAAGATATCTACTTTCCTGAAGTGGAAAAACTATTTCCCCTACTACATTAAGAAAAAGAAAAAAGTTAAGATTAGGAAGTTTGCTTTCCTAGAAATTCAATTCAGAAAGCTTTCAGAGTATGAGTTCTAAATCTCAACACATGCTCAAAGAACAGCAAGGCACCCATCAGAACAACCAAAAAATGTGACAATAAACAGATTTTAATCCAAGAGATGTTTGGGGTTTTGGTTTGGAGTGGGCACTGGAGTGCAGTTTGGTGGGTTTTGTTTTTAAATACACACTCTAACATAAATTGAGTGATCTCCCCATTGCTCCCTTTCTCAGGAGCACTTTGAGTGGTTGAAAGGTGACTACAGAGCTAGAATGAGCTCTGCAGAGCCTTCTCTGGAGGGCCTATAACCCCTTACTCTTACTCTGTGCTTGCAGTACAGGTTCTGCAGAGCTGATGCATGTACTGTTTTCCTGTCTACCCAGAGAAGCTGCAGTGTGCTCAATTATTAACAGAAAAAGTCTTGTAGCCTAATCCCACTTGCTTTCTGTTACAGCAATCACACACATTCCCTCCTTTCAGGAGAAACAACAGATGCTTACCTGTGCATCTTTGCTGCACAGGATACATAATAGACGTGAAATTCTGAGAAAGCATGGTACGCATTGCTCACATACAGTATAGGAGAAGAGGCAGAGGTTAAGGAGAGAGGAGGCAACATGAAGTCAAGACATCTCTCCTTCTCCCTGGCACTTGAATGAGCCACACAACTTGCTGTGCTAGAAAGGTTGTGCTAGGAAGGTCGGCCAACACCAAACAACATAATCCAATTAAAGGATTCAATAAAAATATTTCTATCTTAAAACTCACTAGCAGTTTATTCTTGGGGAAAAAAGTATACTGGCTCATACCTTTCCAATGAATGTGTTTGCCACTCTTGTAACAACAGGTCTAAAAATTCAAAGGAGCGCCTAAAAAGACAGAACAAAAAGTTATAATTAATACTCATTTCTCTAATGTGCTTGCAGAATAAATAGCAACTTTCTTCTTTCCCCCTGAGGGAAACAAATACATAAAATAAAAGTACATTTATCTGTCAAATAAGGACATTGGTTGCCTAACCGCAAAGTTAAACCGTTCCGTATAGAAAGCAAATACATAGACTAATTAATCCTGAACTTCAAAAAGCAGACGTAATCTGTCATGGTATTATAGATACGCTATGTTAGGTTTATTAGCCACAAATTAAAAGACAAAAATAAACAGTTTAAAAATTGTAGAAACTACAAATACAAACTAAACTTCAGCTATTAAGTCACAACATAACGTCTCTATCGCAGTATACTTCTGTCCCAAACACTATTCCTACTCTTTCATCTGTCATTACTGAGTACGTAGTATCAAGGAAAACACGAAACCATTAGTACAGGGCTCTGCATATAGAAAGCACTCCTAAAGATTTGCTGGCACTGTGCAAACCAAGTTACGTAGTCTTATTCATTACTGATTCAGAATTCTTGACAATTTAGCAGACAGCCATTAGCAAACGGCACACTTCAAAATATGTCTGAAGCTAGATCCTGGTGAATAAATCAAAGTGACACAGATTAGGATGGTGTAGATAACTCTTCAAAACGGTAGTGGCCTCTACTGTCTGGAACTACTACTTTTTTGGGTATGTTGCATCTTTGACCTGTTCTGGAAGGGCAGAGTTTGTTTTTATTCTGCCCAAATCCTTTGGATACCTACAAGACATGGCAAGAAAACCTGAAAGGCTTTTCACTACTATAATCGATCTAGCTTTCCTTTGTCTTTCCAAACGAATAAAGTCATTATGAAAACAATGCAATTTTGGCCACCTTCACCAATGCTCACTGGATTGTGAACTGCAGTACCAAAGCCACCGACAGTTTAACGTTCCTCAGCAAACCGTGGTAAGTGGAGGCACTGAAGCCCCATGAGCTGTTTTGCAGTCAAACCAGAAGTTACGACAGGTCAGTATAATCTGCATTGAGATAATACTTGCTTTGGATGCAAAGATAGCTTAGATGCAGAACAAATAGTTTAGAAGCTCAAGCTATTTCTTGCATACACATAGCTATATTGCTTTCATGGCTAGCATGGGTCCAGAAACAGCGTTAACTGCTTCTGTGAGATTCTGTGCAGAAAAAGACACACTGTCAGAAACCAATAAATTTTGTCAAGAGCCAATCCAAGTGTTCAGGTGTCATGTTCTTGGAAAAAGCAAAACGCTGAAATGCAGCTCAGCTGTTGAACATGACAACACATTAATCCACCACATCCTAAGACATCAGCCACTGCCTCAATCCCACAGTCCCCAGTGTCACAGGTTTATCATTTTGGGCAGAGTATCAGACAGCCTAGCTCCATGCATTTAAACCACATTGCACAAAAGTTCTGAAGTCCTCCTGGCATCAGGAGAGCAAGGTGCTGGCACACACTGCACACAGGACGCTGCAGTGCTTTGACAAGAGCTAACCTCACTAGGCCTGTCAAGTCTGGCCCTAACAGCAGCTCACAAGCTCAAGCTGGTTTTTCCCCAAGACATGCATATCTGCTCGTGCTCTCTCAATGCCTCTCAATACCTGTGTTGTTTATTCTCATTAGACTGAGCAACATAGACCAACTACACCTCTTTTTTTCCTTCTGGTTTTAAAATCAGAAGGTACTTTCTCAACAAATGTTAGGAACCATTTGAAATTAGAATAAATTCTATAGAAGGATACAACGTATGTTCCCCAATACGGCAGAAAGCACCACTTCTCAACATCATCTGATGTAACTTTGCTGAAATTCATTTTTGTAGTTTATCGGATAACATAATTTTGTATATTCAGAGTTAACGGCCATAAATCTTCAAATTTGTTTCTTTTCAACATATGATCATCATATTCAGAAAAGCAATAGCTTTAATAATTTGCTATTTATAATGTACTCACCTTCTAACTGCAACTGATTTTGAGGTACAGTTGCTTGTTATTAAAGGTATGAGTCGTGGCACATGGGTATGCTAAAACAAAGAAAAAGAGAAAGCAATTAATGACAAAAGCATTCCCGAATTTGTACTGTACTAATAAAGTCAAACAGAATTAGCAACATAGTAATAATCACAATCATTTAAACTTCTTACCGAAACTAAATGTGGAATACTATTAAGAGACTGCTGCTAGCACATTAATTGATTAAACCTACTTTTTTGCAAAATGTCAACCAAAAAAGCACTTCCAATGTCATCAACAATCACTTAATGATATTTCGTATTTAGCTGTCAGAAATCATATATGAAGGCTCAAATGTACGCGCCTCCTCAGAAGAGTTGTAAGCTGATGTTATTGTAGTTTTTGCCACTGGAAAAAACGCAATAGATATTGCAGTCTTAAAAATCAGACTTATCAAGCAAAAAGCAAATCAATCTGAAACTATGGGCATTCTTTTAGGGATGAATCAATACTGTAAGTGCTACAAATTCCTTTTAATGCAAAATATGTCAAGATAACAAAAGCATGACATGTATTACAAGCAAACTTTTGTACATAATCTATATGGAAACACCTAACATCTTCATGGGAAAAGAAAACCCTTCAACTACCATTTGAAGTGGGTAAGATAAAATACATTGAATCCAAATGCAATACTTCAATTCAGAATTAAACCAGCCACACTTCAGCTCATCTTAACTAATTGTAGACACAAAGCACTAACATTCTGATCCTGACTAATATGGTTCAACAAATCCATTTTCAGTTCATTTCTTCATTCCTTTCTTGATTAAACACATAACTTCTAAACTAGTCCTCAATACAGTGTGAAACCGTAGCCTATAAAAAAACGTGCTTAAAAAATACAATACTGAACAATTCTTAGTATCTCACATATCATCCTTTCTCCTTAGGTTATTGTTGCAGGATATAAACACGCAAATCACCAAAAAATGCAGAAAGATTATTATCAGCTCTCAGAGTACTGCCAACCTCAGAATTAGGAGGGAATTAATCCAAAAAACTGGAAAAGCCTTACACTTGCATGTTTGTACTGATGTATTTTTAAGTAGAGTTTTAAGGGGTTTGTGTTTTGCATCGTTTTCAAACTCACAAGTGGCACGTCTGCCAGAAAGGGAACAATAAACACTATCAGGTGAACGAATAAAGTATTTTTAAAGATAGAGAAAACTGTATGTTCCAAGTCTTTGGAGCTATTGACACTGTAATTTCTAGAAAGTGTTTTGCAGAAGAATCAAAGCCTCAGGCTTGCTTTCATTCAGCTTTAAGACTGTGCATTTCACGTTACCCCTTTGAAGCTGTAATGATACATGTTTCCTCCCAACCTACCTTGCAGCTCAATTGCCCAACCTGAATCCCACCTCCCTCTGGAAAAGATTTTCTGCTGCCATACCATCTCCCCCCCCACCCCCCCTTTTTTTTTATTTGCTTCCCAGTTTATTAAGAGCCAAGAAACAGAAATCAGACTACAGTATAAGAAATATCTGGAGACGAGATAAGAAATCCAATAAAGGCACAAAGATGAGATGGAGCTCTTCAAGATCAATGGTACAGTACAGCCTCCCTCTTTTTACGTAGACTCACTCTCACAGCAATCAGATACTAAAGCACTCGAATCTGAGCTGGCTGTCAGTGGATTCTGGTTGGAGTTTTTGAGGAAAACACTGATTGCAAAAGCTGTAATGGCTTGGGCTCTAAATATTCAACTCATCACACACTGCCTAACTCTCATTTTGTCCAAAGCATAGAAGTCCAAAGGAGAGTTGGACTGCATTTCATTTGACTGGTATTCATTTCTTTCTTTTTCCACTGAAACCTGCATTTTCTGTCAGAACACCTTGCATAAGTCATTTATTGGTTGGGTATTTGAACACTGTGGATAGAATTTTCTCACTTCTATGCTTTCAATCTAGTATGTTAAATTACAGCTAAGAATAGCAGAAGTTTAAACAAAATCAGGGCAGCTACAGCCGATTTGTAGGCTTGTCTCCAGCTGAACTGAACAAATAAAGCCAATTTAATATAATCAGTGAATTTTTATTTCATGTCGCTTTTCTGGTACTTTATTTGGCTCCTGTAAACAGCAAGACAGGGTTAGTTTCTTACATGCCTGAGCTCGTCTAATACTACTGCAAATGGTATTCTTCTCTTACAATTTTAATCATCCTGTGTAAGGTGTATTCCTTCGTAAGGTGTATTCCTTCCTCCACTCTCAACTCTGTGCCATTAGCCATCTCACAATACATTTTAAGAGTCTGGGGAAAAAATGCCAGTGGATCTTAGCCCAACCGCTGACGCAAAGGTAATGCTGAAGTCTCAAAGCACATTCTCAGAGGCATGGGTAGACAAAGTAGAGATTCCAAAACATACTGAGGATGGCAATAAAAGGTGTGAGTGATTAAACCACTTCCAACAACTTACAAAATTAAAACCATGGATGAGATCATAGTGAATAGCAGTAAGTGCCTAGCATTAAAAACACCGCAGCTTTTAATGTAGAAATTACAGGCAACCTCCCACTTTTATTTGAAACACAAAAACAGCAGTACAAGCCCCAGAAATCTAGCTAAATATCTTGCCTCAGACACCAGTCAGCAGCAGATGCTTAAGGAACAGACAACAAAAAAGAGTTAGTATACAGCATTCCCCTCTTCTATATGATGTAGCTTTAACGACTCAGCTTAGAAAGTTCTTAAACCGAAGGATTAAAATCTGTATTGGGCTTTCCTTCCAAGAACTTGTGACTTCAGAACTGATTCACTTAATGTCCAGCCTCTTCAACATTTTAACATTAACTCCATGGTTCCATCTTTTTTTAAGTAATATTTTTTTTAAAAAAAGAAATAATTTTGTTTTGCCCTTTTTTTAAATTCTTACTAGCTTCTTAACTACTAGCTTAACTTTGTCTTTCAAAAAAGGCCGTTAAAAGCAGTTGCCCTTTGAAATACAGCTGCCTTTTCTACAATGAACAGATTACCAAAAAATCATGAGAACAGATTTGCTTTTCGTACCTATTCCTCTATTATGGTAATGCTGCCAATTGTTTTCAATGATAAATAATATTTGTCCATCTGTGAGAAAAATTACTTCTCCATTAAAGAATGATTTATAATTCTGTATTTCAGAATTATCATTAACTCTGCTAAGAGCCATTACCTGAATATTCCTAGCAAGCAAAGTGAGAGAGGAACACCTACCCGAATAATGAATCTAATGGCTGCACACCCAGAAGTTGCCATCACTTTGGCGCTGTTGGGAACCAGATTAAAAAGAGTAGGCACAATAGCTTCAGCGCCATGATCAAACTTGTTTCCCAGAACTGTTGAAAGATGGCTATTTAGGAAAAAGAAATAAAACTTGTTAATAAAAATTAATTTCTTAGGCTTAAAAATAATAAAGTTCACTGTACATTTTAAGGATCTATCTTTCCAAACAACAGAATTTCTTAATTTCATTATTTCTAAGTCCTTGCCTCATTAGAAATGCAGCATTTGTGAATATTTTTGTTCCTTAGCAGACACGTTAAGAAGCTGAACACTAATAACTTTATTTTATAATGAAAAACAAATACCACAGTTTAAAGGCTAAAATTTTTATGTCCACATAAAATGTCATAGTATTTCTGCTTTTTAACATACTTTGAGAGTATAGAAATCTAAAATCATGGTAATTATTGTTTAAGACTTTTTTTCCTTTTGAATGCAGGCAAAAGTACTGAATTTATCATAATTAGTCAACCATAAAATCTGACTCCCTTGTTTATTAAAGGTTATGCTTTCCATTTTAACAAATATACAAACACATACAATGCACAGCAACTTAATTGTCCAGTGGTGACAAAAAACCCCACTTTTTCCACGCAGAGAGACTATATAAAAAAGAATTTGCAGTTAGCAGCAAACGACACATCAAATATATTTAAGTTTTAGGAATGAAGAAAAAGTCCAGGCTTTTAGGCCTGGATGAGGACATTTACAGACTACTTTTACACTACTCCTGACTTCATGTCAGGAAAGGTTAGCATTATTTTCTCAAAGTCTCAATTTCCCTGGAAACGACAGCTCTGTCCTCCAAGAGGTCCCCATGGTCTGTTCAGTCAGGAGACCAGAATAGCAAGGGTAAATTCGAGGGCATATCTGTTCCAGGTGGCCACTGAAAATCAGTGGTTACATTAATGCCTTTCCAGAGGAAAAAAAATCCAAACCAAACCAAAAAACCAAAACATGGAGAACATGGAAGTGGGAAATACTGCTCTGGTGTAAAAATAAGGCTTTTTTCCTCCCACTCTTTAATTTAATGAGCGTCCCCAAGATGACAAGGGCGAAGATCTTATTTCTGTTTAGCCACAGCTTCTAAAATTATCATGACACAAAAGATACTACCTCACAAAAATGTACAATGTTCAAATTACTATAGGGCAGCTCATTTTGTTATTAGAAGTAGTCACAGTAAAGTCCTGTGCCAATCATCCAAGCATAAGTGTTCCTAAGACTAGCCCCCAGTATTACAGTAGCACTTACAGCAGTTTGTATTAACTTGCAGCAAGTACTCAGCAAAATGAAGTTAACTTGTTCTTCACATACAATCTGTTACAGGATTATCAACTACGTGTATCGCCTAAAAGAACAAATTCCTTTTAAACGTTTCTTTGTCTCTACGGCTTCAGACGCTTACTTGACTCTATGAGTCATAGTGTACACTAGTCCAACAAGATAATCTTTCCTGCAACACTGATAAAGCATCTTTAAGTCAAATTCATACTAATACCAAGCCATGTACACAAACGCACATAAACT
Organism: Steatornis caripensis; assembly: GCA_013398225.1. Lineage (NCBI taxonomy): Eukaryota > Metazoa > Chordata > Aves > Caprimulgiformes > Steatornithidae > Steatornis > Steatornis caripensis. The sequence continues at coordinate 179,977 of VZSC01010427.1, read as the reverse complement.
GTACTTACGCTACAGTAATGCATGCTTCTCTAACCACCTGGGATCTGAGATCCTTGGCCGACAGCTTGAAAGCACCATCCAACAACCGTAAATGCTGGAAAAATCCATCATACTGTGCAGCTCCAGCAACAAGCAATGACCGAACTTTCTTCAGCTAAAAAATTTAAGGCATTTAGTTTAGGACACTACCAATATGCATTTCAAACTAAAAAAGAACCAATTTCATTGCAGAAATGTATGTAGGCGTGTCTTTAAAACAAAGCATCATTTTGAAATATATGGCAGTAATTTTAAAAACTGTAAAAAAATAGTATTACTTAAATTCTAGAGCTAGAAAGTCCCAGATCCCAGTCTACAAATACACAAATATATAATTCTGTTCATATATCTGTTTCCAACCACTAAGATGCCATAAGCCTGATAAAAAAATGTAAATGCTACGTACACACAAACATTTTAATCCTGCAAGCGAAATTTTTATACTAGCCACACATAAGAAGTACTAATGCTAGCAAGAAGTTTACCTACAGAATATGTAATTTTGCATAAATGCCAACTGAAACACACACAACAGCTTTTAGAAAAGCTTCCACTCAAATGTCAGCAAAAATGTATTTCGGCCTTTTTAAAATACTTGCTCAAACCTACTTGGTATACAGAAATTCAAGGTCTAAAAATTAAAATTAGAATTTCTTTTATTATCTGGAGCGTAATTACTTTAAGAAAAAATATTTTAAAATATCTAGCTACCTGTACTTTATGAAATACTCCCACAAACACCCAAACCTGACACCAGATAAAAAGTTTACCGCATTAGTTCGTTGATCCCAATCATGTTTGTCATCTGAGAGAATTTCCCTGATTTTGTTCAACGTTTCTTCAAGTTCTCGACTAGAATAGATCTGAAGTATTAAAAAAAAATTAGAAAATTTGTACTGTTAATATCCCAGGTAACCTGCTGAAGGAAAATAGCTTGAGAAGAGTGAAAATACAAGTGTAATTCTGAAAATCTTGCCCCAAAACTTCCTGAGAACTGTGGAGATATAAATGGTCATCTAAATGCAAATCTTTGAGGATATGACTGAGCAGCAAATATTCATTAAAAGAAAAGCTGAAGTGTCAACATTTTCCTCAAGATTTTACCCTTTATCTTTGTGATGAGCTAATCATATCCAGAATTTATAACTCCATTTAAAAAATATATATATAATTCAATACAAGCAGAGGTTTTAGACAATCTGCTGCAGGATTACTGCAATTCAATTCCATTTTCATACTATTATAATGAAACTCAACCAACAGATTTTAATCCTGAACAACTCTCTTGGGGCAGGGACCCTCTTCCACATTACAAGAGTGCAGAGCTCTGTGAGGACCTAATTTTGCTGCTAGTCAACACCAGAATAAAATATTGTCTGAAAAATATAAATTGAAAGCTTCAATAGCTTCTGTATGTATTACTACTCCAAGTCTATCATTAATTAACTTGTGCAGTCAGTAAATAAATGTAAGGTGCAGCCTCCAGTCAGAGTTCTCTTCTCGCTGCACAGTAACTCCAGCAAAACTGAAGCCTGGACAATCTAACAATGCATCAATCACTAATTGGTAATACATGAATTAATGCATTTATTAGTATCTGTACATGTACAACTGTGGATTCCTAAAGAAAAAAAAAATTAGTCATGAAAATATATTATTAAAGTCAGAAAAAAAAAAGATTTTGCTTCTGTTCTCCTGACATAAGCTACAAGATGCTCTTGTCTGCTTCCACTGCATATGCAAAATGTAAAGGTATTTTTCCTCCCCCAGACTGAGAACAAGTTGAAGAGGATACGAAGCAAACTACTAACCAGAAACTTCGTCCGGCCATTTTTTTCAAAAACATATTTTCAACTGAAGATTTTTTTTTTTTTTTTTTTTTTGGATCAAAAGTTGTTTACATGAACACATTGGGCAAAACTCAGCTGCCTGTACACAGGCATCTGGTGCTGTCTGAGATGCATCCAAAATATCCACATGGGGCTGGCAGATATGATTCAGGACTTCAAGGAAACTCATACCCTTCTAGAGTGAAAGCTGGAGGCAGGCATAACTTACGTAGCACCTAAACAGTAGTGCCTGATGCTACCTCATTATTTATTTAAGCCCAAAACATGATTTTTGTATGTAGAGGAAACAAGGACCAGTGATTGGGACAGCTTGCTTTGCATGAATTGCTGAAGAGCTCTGACACTGGTCTCTCGAAAACAGTCATCTGCGTGTATATATGCATCTTTAGATTTATTGTAAAAAGATTTAGGAACATCTTTCTTCTGTTCTACAGTTAAGCTAAACACATATTTTCTACAAAATACCTTCTTTTCCTGGGCAACTTGAAATTACTACAAGAGTTATTCCAAATACAGTCCAGTTTTCCAATTTCCTGAGCATATCAAATGAATTTAACTTACAGTAGACATGGGACCTTGACTCTACTGATATCTACTTTTGTTCCGATGCTTTAACAAAAGATGGTTATGGAGGCCTCTATATTTCATGATGGAATACTGAGGAGGAGGAAGACATCCAGGCCCTTAAAACACCTGCATATCTGGTTTGTACGATAAACAGGGTAGGAATCACTTCAGAAACAAATTGGTACACCTAGACCAGCTTCACTATCATGCGAAAAAAACCTTCGGAATGTTTTTATTACCACACAGCTGTGTAAGCTTTTCCGAGGTACACCGTGGAAGCAGCTTTGCAGTTCTATACAGGGGACACAACTGCATCCATAAAAACCAAAGCTATTCCTCGCGATTACGGTTCTTCATTACATATCAATAAACACCTGATAGAAAACTTATTTAAAAAGAGTAAATGATTTAATGAAAACAGTGGGTCCAAGCATAACAGACTTTCTGCTCCACTGACCCCAAAAAAATCGAACCTGAGTTTTGTATCATCATTTAATAAACTTGCGTATACTGGTAGCATATAATACTTGTTATCACAGCACTAATTTACTCTAACACTAATTCTACAGGTACCATACTATTCAGAATAAATATTATGAGTCCCTCGGTAAGTATTTTTATCAAATTAAATTTCCATTATCAAAGAAAATTCTTCTTTTCCTTCTAAAAGTGGAAGGGAGCAGTTACTGGTTAACTAAAGATACGATCTCATATTACAGTGACCCTAACGCCATCAGAATTCATGACACCATCCAACCTCCTCAGTCTCCGCCTTTACCACCACCCACCTTGCTCTGTCTCCCTCCCAATTCAGGGTTTTAACATATAAAAAACTAACCCAAAAGAGGAAAGGCAAAATTTTCTCTGCCAACTAAGCAGCCTCTGCCAACTTATTATAAAGAAGTGAAATGCAACAACAAGGAAAGTAGGATCATGCCCTTTGGTGGCAGCTAACTGAGATCTGTTTAGTGCACACTTGAAACAGTCTGAGGTTCTGGTCAATGTACAAATACCTTTTGTAAGCTGTCTCACTGAGTAGATCTTCACAAACGGTATATTTTGTAGTCACCTATGTGTTATCAGCTATGTGCCGTTACGTAGTTACTGCCACAGGATTAAAACACGCTGAACAACACACAAGCACAGAAGTAACATGTACAATGGGTTTATGTTTGCCCTACTTGCGTACCTAGGCAAAGAACTTAATTTTTTCTTTAATTACCTTGCACAAACAGAATTGGATCCATGCAATTTTGGCTATTCAAATTGGCATTGCAATGAGGAATTCCGTAAATGGCATAATTTTATCTTGTCATGAAATTAAAACTGTAATTCCACTGAAAAATTGCAAATTGTCAAGGTTGTCCGTACCTGTATTTGTTTTGGAGGAATAAAATGTAATATTTTAATGATTTCTTTTCTCGGTGCCCTTGATTAATTGTGCTTTTAGAAGGCCAAGATGAAATTGTATTCAGTCAATGGCATAATAAATTTTTTTTGTTCATAAGTTCCCACACCAGACTTTTATAAAAACAATTATATTTGTTTTGAAACAAATTCTAGATATTAATGGGAGCTACTCCTAATAACTTGAACACAGATTTTCTTTAACTTAAGAAAAAGCAAATAAACAGAGTTGTAAAAACATTATGGTTGTAATCTTAAATACGAAGGCATAATCCTCTCACCACAGTACTTCTCTTTTTGGCATATAGATCCGTCAGACTATATCTTAAAATGACCCATCTTCTTCATGAACTGCTGTTACCCATTAGAGGACAACACACACACATCAGTGAAGGCAAATGCAACGTCAAAGACCAAAAAATTAAAAGCTCTTACACAAATAAGAGTAATAACTATACACATGGAAAGTATTTCCAATACGGGGATTACAAACTAGATAGGAGTAAGCAATATGATATTCCTATAAAAAAAATGAAGAGCCATCATTGGAACAGATTACTGAAAAGGCAGATTCACCACTGAAGGCTTTTAAGAATGAGTTAAACACACACACACCCCCAGTAAGTAACCTCTATTTACTTGATTAATCCAGATGCACTTCATCTTGACCCAGAATTGGATCTGGTTTTCAATAATATAGCTCCCTTCCTTACTTTCACTGAAGCCACTGCTAAAACCCACAGATGTAATGAAAACAGACACACACAGGAATGGGTCCAATAACGCACCAAGAACTCCCTCTCTTCATTCTCTCCAACAAGTTCCCTTTGCTTTTAGAATAACCTGGCAAATTACAGGTCATGAACATTCTTTCCTCGCAGGGTCTAGTACAGAAACTCCTCTCTTCCTTAGTAATTAACATAGTCTCAGAACGTGGAATCAGCCTTTTTTTAGAAAGATCAGAGATTGTCCACAACCAGAAGCATACAGTTGGACAGCAGGAAGTCATTACTCCTAAGAATACAAAAAACCTACCCTTTTTTTTTTCCTGGTCAACAGGTCTTTCTTACATTCTCATCCATGAAACAAATAGGTTATTTTGAGGTCAGTTACACATTTCTCCCCTGCGTCCTTATCTCAACTTGGGTGAGATTAGTAACGACAAGTGGGTCTTTCTCCTCCATCTCTTGCAGTTTAGGAATGACCTACCTTCCCAGGTCATCCAGCCATTAGATGGAAAATCACATGTGCTCATCAATGACATACAGTTACCTCACTTTGGTTCTTGCAATGTTATTAACCAACTTCAGTGATTTGAGAACTCTGCTTGGGACTGCAAAAATTAAGGCATCGAACTACAGGCAGCACATTTTCTGTGCTGTGGAATACAGCTCGGTTAATATAATGGGGATAAATATCAAGAGCTCCATAGTTTTGCCCTCTAAAGAATTCCTAACAGTTTGGAGAGGCAGAGAAACATAGAGTTCTTACAGTGAAAGACAAAGACTTCCTCAATGTAACAGGAATCATGAAGATAAAGTGTTCCTTCATAAAAGTAGATCGCATTTCTGCCTACAGAAGGAGCTCTAACAAGTAACTAAACTATCCTCTTGGGAAATAAAACTATAACAAAAGCACATATCAAGAAAAGGGAGGCATAAAAAAATCCTTCTGGTGTTTGGGGATGATGGCTGACTGAGTCTTTGGTTGCCTTCCACACCTCAGCTGCTGAACGAAAACTTGCTCAAAATAGGTCTAGGAAGACACAAGAATGTTAAATAACTCCACTGTGTGAATTACCAAGTATATGCAATTCCCACACTTACAGAACAGAAATTAAAATCTCACCTTTCAACTAAGAACTCAGAATCCAACAGGTTTATTAGTATTCGAATAAGGCTATTATTATTATACTTATTTTTGTTTCAAGTATTGCTAGAGATGAGGACATGTACGCCAGCCACGCATTATTATAATTCAGACACACTTGAAAATACAATTCTTGGGGGGTTTTGTTAAGTTATTTGCCTGTGTTATTAGTACTTGATTATGCCATGAAATTGCAGTCCTAAATTTTCCAAACGTTATGGAAATCTTTTACGTATTAAAATCAAAACATACAATTATTTTCAGTAGCTTCCTGGAAAAGATTAAGAAAAGCAATAACGGATTTTAGCTGAAAACACAATGTGATAATACTTAAGGCAGTGAAGAAAAGGTTGGGGTTTTTGGTAACTAACTGAAAAAATAAAGAGAGCTTTCCCTGGAGACTGTAAATTCAGAAAGAAGTAACGACATTTGCTTAGAAGACTGTAAAATTAAGAAGTTTTAAAAGTAGGCTAACACATAGTATTGCAAATAGCATATTTCTGAAAGCAAACGTGAGTATACACAGCATCTTACCTGTACAGTAGGAACATCTGTAAATGCCTTAATAAAATCATCCTCATCCACAGCTCCAGCTCCTCCTTCTTTAGAACCTACATAAACGTAAAATACTGTCAAACAGTACATAATGTACATCAAGGTTTTCAAACTGACATAAGCATCTGTCACCATACCTATTTACAAACATTTAATAGAACTCACAAAAAACCTGAACATTCGTCACGTGTAAAATCGCAGAATCTTTAACTCTGAATTCACCGTAACAAAAAAGTTACTTTTTTTCCTTCAAAAATGAACAATTCTGAGCAGTTTCCAATTTGACAAAGTTAATGGTTTCATGTTATTATTTTTATTTTTGTGTTTAACTAGAAACACTTTCAGTATAACAAACCTCTAGTAGCTGTTTACATAGAATTCCGAGACCTGCATCCTGATCACAGAAACATTCCCAAATAAAGCATAGAATTTCAAATTACTTACCAAAGCAGGAGTTATTTGTCATTAAATGGAATTCCTTAGGATGAATTTGCACCTTAATAAATGCGCCATAATCAATCAGACCTGAAAATCTGGGAAGGTTTTTTTGGTGTGGTTTTTTTTTGGTTTTTTTTTGTTTTTCTGAAATCTTGCATAGTAGACCTATATGATTAATTTACCTTGTGCTTCCCAGTATTCTCATGAAGAGCTAAGAAGTGTGAGGTACAGTTCTCAGTCTCAAAGCTCCAAGAACTTTAACAAAGAAAGCAAAGATACAGTGAAGGGAATTTGCACTGGAGCAAAATCTTAAGCCCACTTGTTGGCAGTCTCCTTCCCAGAATGCTCATCCCCATGGGTGTTCCACAGTGGGGCTCCATGTTTGTATCATCTGGAGGAAGCTCCCAAGAACCTTCTAGACATATTACTAAAAAACTATCATACCAAAAATATTTTCTCTCCAAAAGCTTCCATGATAGCCATGCAACTAGTAGCGCAGTTACCTCTACGTGAGGTAAATGATGGAACTATCCTCACCGAGCAGGCAAAGATGCCCCAAATCCCAAGCAAAAGGACCAGGGAAGAATAGTAACACGTAGCCTCCTCATTTCACACCAGCCTATGGTTGCCAAATTTAATTAAAATCTTGGGTAGAAACTAAGGCAACCCTAAAAAAGAAAGAAATTTGAAAAGTGTCTGGATTTCACTTTCTTGCAAATACTAGGGTTACCAAGAAAGCCTTTTTTTAAAGGAATGAACTCAAGTTTCGTATAAAATCAAAGAACAAGGCCATCAGATCCAGGCTGCGCTACAAGCCTAAAACTAATTACAATGTGAAGGTTGGCAGAATCCAGTATCCAGTATCTTCAATAATTGAATCAGGCAGATAATATGACAAGACAGGTTAACTGCATGGAGATAATCAGCCTAGTAGAACATTTCCCTCTTGAGAGGTAAAAAACAAAATCTCTTACAGCAAATGAGCACTCAGGAACAAGGGTCTTGTCTCAACTTTCAGAGTGAGACCAACAGAATAGATGGCGGAATGTACTCCCTAACTTGCAGAGCACAGCTGAAACAGAGGCATCAGGCAGAGAAGCTACGTATTTTACTAACTACAGAACAAATAAAAACCATAAGGAAAAAGCAGGTAAGGCTAACTGGTTAACTAAAACAAAAAGTTTGGACTTCTTGAAAATCAGACTCTTGGTGGCTGCACTCTTAAAAAATGTTACATGGTTTACAGTCTCTGACCTCCTATTTATAGTGCAGGGAATTATGTCTGCTGTGTTTGTAAACTTCTGCAGTTTGGAAACATGAGGGTCTACTACTACTATAAATTTGAGAGCAAACTTAATAGATCTCAACACTTCTATGCAGAACAAGATATCTCATGTACATTTGTGGCTGCTTTGTGTAAAAAAACTGATGTGATATCTAGCAAAATTTGGACGTGGTGTCTGTAGTACTATATAGGAACATCTAACAGATTTTGACAGCCTTAGCTCAAGGATGTTGTAAAGAGATGCTGTACATAACGCACTTCTACATGTGTACCTCCAACACCATCTGTCGTAATTGCCAATGGCAGCCAGAAGGGAAAGACGAGATTAGAACTGCCTACTTCTTCTCCCTCCAGACAGCAGAGGGAACAAGTCCTTCCACAAAGTGAATGAGTACCTGACCAGCTATGAAGAGGAAGAGGGAAAGATCCCATTTACACCCAGAACACAGAAACTTGTACAGCTTCCAAAACGGAGTAAGCTCTTGTCAGAGCAGAATTTTGTGGAGAGAAATCTTGAGAAGAAATAATTTGGCACAGGGGCACCATGCTAAGCTAGGTGGTATAAGCAGCCACCTGGATGCTCAATTCACAACCTCACTGGTCCCTCCCAAAATACTCTGACATTTAAGAAAGTCTCATAGTACCAAAATAATCACAGTCAATATGCAGTACATACTCAGGAAGAGTAAATGGAAGAGAAATCTTAAGTAGCCAAAAGGTTACCAGAAAACCTAATTTTTAAAGGTTAAAATATAGTTTTCATATAGTCAAAGAACTTATTTTTTAAAAATGTTTAAAATTATATAAACAACAGTTCATAAAAGTTTTCTGTTCCTACCAAAATTGTTTTAGTCAAACCTCACCTCTATGATGCCCATACTGCATGCTTCTTTGCAGCCTGATAGAATATTAAGACTACAGTGATCTTGTGACACTTGAATCCAAAAAAAGCCCTTGCAATTAACAGTTTATAAAAGTCATGTATTATGCTTCAGTTACATAAATATCCTAATGCCCCTCTTAAAGTAGGGAAAAAACCATTTTCCATTCCCATCTATTACTTAGCAATTTTTTGCCAAGGGAATAAACTTACAGAAACCATATACTAAAAATTGACACACAGAGGCCACGAACATAAAAACATAGAAAATGTCTGGATTTCAAGTATTCTAAGGGCACTCCTGTACACTACAGAGATTAAAAGGGGCTGAAGATGCCTTTGCTAATTAAGTAGATGTTGTTGTCTTTAACCTGCCTTAAAATACCACACTTAAAATCAGAAAATTGCATGCACTACATAACAAATTTTCTAGCACCTTATCACTCAATAAGAGACAGCCTTTACCTAAGGAATAACAATTTCTGACTTTAAAGAGAGAAATAGGAGGGACTGCCTACTACTTAAAGGTCATTTGACATAGCCCAGGGACATGGCATTTCCCACCTTCCCTAGTCAAAACAACTAGTTCACTTCAATAGACCACTTTTATTTTAAAATTAGTATTCCCAGAAAATTGCTTGATTGCCTCTCTGCCTGGTAATAGAAAAGGTTGTATGTTTTTTGGCAGGTGACACTTCAAAAAAAGTTATGTCTAAAAGCACATTTCACTGATCTTTCTCCTCCTCTGCTGCATGATCACATATGCAAACCCAAATAAAGTGTGAAGTAATTGTCTTCTCTTTATATTGTATACAAGTCAAAGTCTATTCTGCAAAAGGAGGAAAAATACTGTTCAACCTTTCCCTTCTTTTCCTGATCTCTTGGTAGGTATATTTACCCATTCACTGTTTCTGTAGAGACTAAGCAAAAAATGACAGAACTCAACCCACTGTTTTCCAATTCAGGAGAAAGTCTTTCACTATGCTAACAAGATACATAACAGTCAGAGACACGTAGATGCTTTCAAAGAACTTTTCATGTTTTTGTAAGGCTTGTCTCCTCCACAAAAGCAAGAGCAGAGCTTTATAAAGTTCTCGTTTCAGACAGTACTGCCTTCAGACTCAAAATTAACATATCTGACAGAGCATGCATATTCTGATAAGCTGTTTTGTTGTTGCTTACCTTCTCAGACCAAGATGTGATTATAAAGTTCTTAGAAGTCTCTCTCTCTCCAGTGTTAACACCTTCCACTAAGTAATGCATGCTCTTACCTTTACCCACAGAACATAAGATCCTTTAAGTGCTCAGCAGATAACTAAAATCCAGAGCCTCATCAACTGCCTTTCTTAAATGAGTGCAGTTTACATCACCATATGTTTGGACTCAGCCCACTGAATCCAACTGGGACTCCCTCAGCTGAGACCCAGAAGACAAACGCATCTGAAGGAGAGTGAGAAATGTCTTGTGTGGCTTGTTATCTATAGTATTTCCTATTTTTTATTCATAACCTTTACTTATCCTTCAAGCACCCTGGTTAGACAGACAGAGAGAGAGAGACCTGAAAGCCTAAATTCAGGAAAGTAGTGAGAATCTACTGAATGTAACAAATAAACTTGCTATGGAAATAAATTACAGCAGCTTAAGCACCTCCAAGTTTTACAGGGTCTTTGTCTTTTTAACTTGTTTGATGTGTCTGGGGATGGAGGCAAAGGAAATGAACTCCTTACTTCCTGCAGACTACTAAGAGAGATGACATCTTCAGAAGTTAAACTTTCCGGTTTCAAACATTTTGTGAGGCCCTACAAGTCTTTTTTGAAGAAAGTTTTTTCCAGTCACAAAGCTTTGAGTTCAGCATTGTGAATAGCTTAACACCAGAAAGGCTACTGGATGCAAGCAAAGAAATTACCCAGTCTTTTGCAGAATCAATTTTCTCACCCAGGAATTAATTCCTATGGTTGAGTTCTTCCCCTCTTCCAACCGAAACATTTGAAATCTTTCTGTCATAGCACGACAACTTTGGAATGCTCACTTGCTCTATCACCTTGATATTCTCCCGAGTATCTACAAAGCTGTACATCATGAGATGACAAAACAATGGGACAACACTATATGGGAGAAGAAAGATGTCATGAGAATGATACTGGACTGGTATTTTTGTTTTGAAACTGTTTAATCAAAGCATACAAGCACTTGTCTAAAAATACAAAAAACTGCTCAATTTGTATTTGGTAGCATGTCTTTATTGATCCAATTCAGTTTTTCCTACTTCTGTGGGTCTTTTGACGAAGATTTCAGAACAAAAGTTTCACTGTGAAAAAAGGGAATTTCAAAACAGAAACTCAGGAGTAACACAAACTCTAAAACTTTGTTTCACTTTTTGTTCTTAAATACTTTCTCAAAACACTTCCCTAAATCCTAACAGTTTTCTGACACAACACGCATCAAAAATCAAACCTTAGTAAACTCTGACAAGGGTACTGTTGTACAAGTGTCTTTTATCCCTCAGAAATCTCTAATTGCACACAATAAGAGCATCTTACTGAGAAACACATCTAGAGTAAAATAATGTGGATTACATTCTTTTTCTGGAAGAATAAAAAAAGCAAAACTCAAAAACCTAAAGCTACATCTACATCTTAACTAATTCAAAAGCTTCACTTATGATCTATCAGACACTGAAGCAGAAGATGCAGATCATCCTGGATTTAAAAAAAAAAAGAAGAAAAAAGTACTGTTACCCTTTTAGTCTTGTAGGATAATAAATCAGCTGTAAATCAGGAACTGACAGCAGCTTCAGCACAGGGTAAGTGGGCAGGATAGGCTCAAGTACTTAGCTTTTTGTATAAAAAGTTAGCCAGCAACTCCCACTCACTCCTACTGATCTCCCTCATTCTAGCACTAGTACAGCTGAATAGTAAATCACAATGGAGAGTGGGTAAATTGAGAATAAAATAAACTGGCCAAGAAGAACAGTTTTGATGAGCAAGTTCCCTAGTCTGCTTCACTGCAGGACCATGTAAACACCATGCTAGCACAATCCAACTGACAACTCAGGATACAAATGAGTTAGTGGAGATAGGGAAGGAAATTACTACAGGTACCTTAAAGAGTACAGCCGCTGAAAGCGTAAGTATAGGCTGAAGAGAGTGGAGCAACACTCAAAATGAACTCAAGGAAGGGCAAGTGCAAAGGCAACCTAGTGGAACGGACAGCCTACCTGACTAAACACAAGGCGGGGATGTGGGACAGGGGGGTAGAAATCGAAAGAAAGTGCGGATACAAAAAAAAAAAGCAAAGGCACCTGCACAAGCAACAGATTACAGCAATGACTTTTTGGAATCTCTGTCAATGACAAAAGACACAAAACTTAATTGTTTGTGAACAGACTTACTTTAGCACAGTACTTGCACTGGACAGAGACAGTGCTCAATAGCCAAATTCTGCTCCCAGTCTTAGTGGACAGATTTTGCAAAAGTCATATTTAATTCCTTCTTTGAATATACATGCTGCTGTTTGTTAGTCTCTGAAATTGTGATTTTTTTTTTTCCCCTGAATCTTCTGTAGCCCTCAGACAGTCTTTGCAAAATCTACTTATTTATCCTTGGGTCAGGCCTCATCACTATTTCATAAAACTGACAGCTTACTTTTTAAATGGTATCTGTTGGAGGGCAGAGGAGGAATTTACCAGTGCCTTCATGATCTGAATTACCACCTCTGAGATGCCAAGGGTGGATTTTAAGATCATGATTCTGCTAAAGCCCTCTGTATAGACTGAATCACAGTAACTTAGTAAGAAATCTCTTATATCTTTCAAGGTACTGTAAGGTTACTGCTACAGTTCATGAAACGGTCCATAAAAACATTTTCTCACATGCACTTTTCACAATTCTCCTTCTGGAAAACATGAACCAAATGCTTGGAAAAGTAGCTGAAGATGGAGAATCTCTGAATGTTCCCTTTACATGTTAAATTACTGAGCCATTTAAAGCAATTTGATACACTGGATACACACATGTTGACATTATTAACATAATACAGGAAACATTGGTGGTCTTACCTTAATTCTATCAACGTTCTAAATGTTCTTATTTCCATGTTTGGACGACTGTCCATTTGATTTTAATCTAAAAAATTGAATTACCCTCCCCTCCCCCCCATAAGAAAAGCAAAGACCTATTCTTCAATCTGAAATACTGGATAAAGCACAAAGGTGTTTTCACCAGGTGACTAAGAGTCACTTAGAATAGATTCCTTCACCCCTTCAGGTTGCCTGCTTAAGTTAGGAAAACACTGGAGAGCAACAAAGCAGCAGCACTTGCTCCAGTAAAAAAAACTTGAATCAACATTAGATAAGGTGGGTTTTTGTAAATAAGGCAGGTTTACTTTGAGATAGTTACAGTGGTAAATCTTCTAGGATGGATATAATTAGACTAATTTAAATAAAATTATGTTAGTGTAGTAACTTGTACCAATTTCTACTCACAGTATAAATTGTACCAGCCAATGCATAAATGTTCTGGTGTAACTGTTCGCATCACTCACTGGCTTTCATATGCAAGTTAAGAAACAGATCACGCTGCTAATTGCCACAGCTCTGCCATTAAAACTTAGGGGAAGACCACCGTGAGAAGTTGTAGTGATCTTAGTTTAAACAAAATTTTCATCAACAGAATTTCAGCTGCCTTGTGTCTGTTTTCTGAGAAAAAAACAATTGTGTGTGGAAACAAATAACTCCCATCCTTAGAAACCTCTGTTACTATAAACTCGTCTATATTCCTAGTGCTTTTGCAAGCACATGCTTTGCCTACCAAAGAAACCTCACAAATATAAATTAGGAAACCACTGGGAGATTACATTATTGGGTTGCTCAACACATCTGCCTGATGGTAGTTATTACCTGCAAATAGGGGAGAGAGGAGCAGGAGAGAGGAGCAGGAGAGAGGAACAGGAGAGAGGAACAGCAGAAGCAGCATGCACCAGTCTCTTAAGCCATTGCAGTTCATGATTTATTATCTTAAGTTGAACTGCCTTCGACAAAGACACAAGGCATAAAATTAGTGTCAGTAAACCTATTCAGTTGTTTCAACACAGGTCCCTGGAGTTTTTTTTAAGTAAGTTTCAGAAATAAAATATATTTTCAAATCATCAAATACAAAACTAAACCCAAATATGTCTCTTTTTTTTTTTTGGCAGAACCTTAACTGATGAAGCCTTCACACTGTTTTAAACCAGCTTAGAAGACAATTCAAGTTATAACCAAGTGACTTAGCAGAGTAGAAAAGCCTTCACTAAAAAGCCCACTTCCAGCAAACTGACAGATTAATTCTGCCATGTGCAGCCCCAGTGACTGACATGCATTCTGAACTCACTTGTCCACCTCAGCCCATCCAATGCCAAAAGTCACTGTCCCTGAGGCACCTGGAAAGTTATTCAAGTCAAAACAGCTGTACAAACTGAACAAAATACCTTCAAAAACCTTCATAATACCTTCTATTCCTCACTTTATCTGCCTACACTAGAAATTTGGCAGACATGGTTAGAGAACTTCCCCGGAGAGCCCATCTGCATCGTGTCTGCTTCATTAAAACATTCCTTCCTACCTGCCCAAGACATTGCACATGAACAGAAGTCTCCACCCAGCAAGTAAGTGTGCTGTCTGAGGACTGAGATGCTAAGCAGACCTCTCTGTACAATTACTCACTCCAGGAAAGAACAGGAGCAGGAGGAACAAGAAGAAATTAGGAGTGAGCTATGCTTACAAGGAAGAAGGTGGTGCAAGGTGTTTAACTATTTAGGATAGCACATCCCAATCCTTGAGGTGTGCTGCATTAATCAGGAGCAAATACAGGACTTGTGAACTAAAAGGAAGCACAAAATAATTCTGAAGATCATTGCACCAGCACACACACCTTAAAAATCTGGAGATGCTCTTGAGCATGAAAATTCCTTTGAAATTGTGTACTGAACATTACATTCTTTGAGAAATTTAGTCAGGATTTGAAGCTGATGACTAATACTGAATGCACAGTTTCAACGACTTTAGCCTCAATTCCTGTGTAGCGCAGTTTCACAGGTATGAAAGATTAATAACACTACTTATTTTCACAGGCATGCTATGGAGATCAATTCAATTCACAAGCATTTGTGAAGCAGGCAGAAATTATGACAACTACTCAACACAGAAATTAACAGTGTTTTACTTAGTACGAGGTTCTGGACGGCACACATTAGATAAGACCAAACCCTGGGTGTGGAGAAAAACAAGCAGTTCCATGAGCAGCAAGAATACAGATACCCAATTTCTTTTAGGCTTATCTCACCATTGATTAATGTCTGTTTCTACTCAACTGGAAGCTCATACAGTTTTCATCTTTCTCACATCTTTCAACTCAAGCACAATGTTGACGCTCACACAGTAATCTTTCAAAGCAGTCATGTATTTCTTTTTTTCTCTCTATTGACACTCATTTTTCACAAATACTTAAAAGAACATACATTCGAGACCCTGGCTCATTCGTTCAGTTTCAACAGGTGAGCTTTAAAGTTATGCTATTTTTTTTTTTTACTTTAACTCGTTCCTACTTTTACACCTGAATACAGAAAACTGCACTAATTATTTTACATTTCAGAAATTACTGAAAACAATCAAGAACACAAACAGTTCATCTGTATAATCTATAATTTGTGCGAAACAGACTGGTTTGGGATACTGTAATTCGTTGGAGGAGTTGTGGTATAAGAGTTTCACAAAAATAGTATTTTCATTACTGTTGTCAGATCTCTTCAACTGTGCATTCTTTTCTGAAAGGACTTAAACAGATACTGTATTAAGAACAATTAGAACTAACACTGCCTGTCATCGCAAGTTATGCAATTACAGTTCTTACGTGGTTTAGACAACACATTCTTATCTTTCGCTGCTAAAAGTTCACCACTGCAAGACAGAAGGTTAAAGTGATTTGATCTTAATGTATTGGTTTTATCCTGTATTTTTAAGAAAAATTTCATTTATTTGTTGCAAGTAATATTCGCACCTTTGGTGAAAATTCTCTACTCAAATTGTAACAAAATAATTTCCATCTTAAGCTTCCACATTCCCTGCTTCTCTATTTGAGAGCATATACAATTGTCTAAAGAAATGAAACAGGTTTTTTAAGACACTTCTCCCTGAACCCTCCATCCTGCCCTACAAAGAGGAATGACATCTGCTACTTTGCAAAGGAGCAATACAGGAATGTTTTTGGAATGGTTATCTTTGCATACTCAGTGACACAGTCATAGTCTGTAAGGACTCAAAGTGGTAGGGTTAAACGATTTCAGCCCAGCTTCCTCCTCTCTCCTTTCTCTCTTTCCTTCTGGATTCACCCATATGAAAATACAAACAAATTGCTTCCCCTTCTTACGGCTTGAAAAAAAATCAGTATTTCGTGTTACCTAACTAAACAAGTGGTGAATTGTCTTCTTTACTCTCATCACTGCCTAGTACTACCATGATTGCTAGTAGGACATTTGGGACTACAAGAGGGTAGAGATGTCAAAAGAAGTTTACACAGCGTGGTGAGCTCTCATCTCCAGATCTCTTAATTTCTGCTCCACTGTTACTCTCTTCCTGTTTTATCCATTTGTAAGCTGCCTTCGAGGCTATGAGCCTTTTGAGCGAAGACTGTTCAGATACAGTGTCATGCTTATACCAACATAATGAATCCCACAATCTAAGACAAGCTTCTAGAAATTAGTGCAAAATAAAGTAGTAGGAACTATTGGCCACCTGTCCTAGGGTGATGCATAGAAAACAGAAAGACTAATGAACACTAATTATGAATTTATATATGTATTCTCTGACGGTATATATATAGGTATATGTACATATATATTTATAATTTATCATGTTTTTTTATTTTCAGATTCCTCATTAAGGTTGATTTTCCAAACCACCTGCTGAGGTTAGCTGCAAAGGAAAGTACCTGTTAGAGGAATGGGAACCTCAGTAACTGGACCATCATTTATAATGGCCAAGGAAAGCAGGTCCCTGATCACATGCGAGGAAACCCTCTCCTGAAGAGGCATTCAGTGGAGCAAACAACAAAATCCAACAACTCTCAGAGAACCTGGAAAGCTGGAGTATCTCCTACTCCCCCAAATTCTGGGTTAGGTTAAAACAGCAGCAGCTCACAACTGCAGGATTGCAACCCAGCAATTCCACGGGCAAGTATCTCTCAGGAATGAAGTTAACTAACTTTCACTGGAAGGAAGCAAAAAGGCATTCTGTAACAAATCCTCTGATTCAGACTCTGATACCCAAGGCTGATCTCACAGGCTGCTCAGAAAAACAAAACGGCTGGTATCGGCTGGGATCTTGGAAAAAAAAAAAATCCTTGGATTTCACAACAACCTGGCAATCAAAAACGGAAGTGCCACCGAATGTCAGGGATACTTTGCTTACCAAGATTATCTCAGAGCAGGCTTATGTCATACAAAGGGCCAACACAGAACAATTGAAAAGAAATCCTAGTTTATTTTACATGACAAATGCAAATGGAAATCCCTTAATGAGGGCTAAATAATAGAGGAAAGACTCCTGAACTTAATTTCTGCAGAACAGAAAAGTTACAAAAAAACCCCCTTGGGCTTCATTTACTATGAACTTTTTTTTTTGTGTAAGTAAACGCAGAGATGTCTTCATGAGTCTGAAGACAATCGACACAGCAAGCATGAGTTTACCCTGTTTCAAGTCCATTCACTAACAATTTGTATTTACAGTTTCACAATTATTGAAATCCTTTTAACAAAAATGTTTAACTGCAGTGCGTAGTTTTAACAAGGTTAGCTTCACCTGGCTAAGATTTCAGAAGGCAAGTATCCATTTTTCAGTACCACATTTGATTTATGCAGAGCCTTTTCATTTGTTTCCTACTAAAGCCGCTAAACACTTGGAAAACTCTTCTGCTAGGAAATAGAGCCAAAAGCAGCAAATCAGTACTATTTTAATACTTCTCAGCAAGAGCCATATTACTATTATTGTGATGGAAAAAAAAGCATTACGATGCTGATAGAACACACTGTAGATAGATACATAAACTAAAGTTCCTCAAGTTGGGAATAGCTTTCTACGGTTAAGAATGCGTTCCTGTAGTTAAAAAAAACATGTATGGTGGTGTTACAGTTCTCACAATCTTCTTTTGCCAGAACTGTTCACCCAGTTTTCCAGTTACACTTGATTTCTACCTAAAAGGAGATTTTTTAATGTTTTTTGAGAAATCATCAAACTTCAGGACACTTTCTTTTTAAACTTTAAGAATTAAGACCATCCTAAAACTGAGCATTATTTCAAATAATGCCAGCATCAAACCTCAAACTGGTATAGTTGCACTCTTCATTGAGAACCATTTGAACAGTTTAAGAAAAGACTGCAAGATCACAATTTTTATGTTGCAAAAAAATGCTTTTTGCACACACTCTTTTTTCTAAAACAGAAAAAATAAAACTCTGTATCCTTGGGGTTTCACTTCATATTCTTCACACTTGGCATCAACAACATTCTTAGTCCAAAATACCTTTTTAAACAGCAGTTACGGTAATTCTGACATTTGAATTAATAACATCCCCTTTGCTATTTCATCACTGGGGCATTCATCCTAAAGCAACATAGGTTGTTTCAAAAACTGTATCGACATTATTAAACAGTAAGCAATGTGTGATAATGCTAGTAGGTCAATACACTATACATTTAAAACAGTCATCAAACCATAGGTAAAAATACGTAATGCAGTATCTTCCCACTGAAGACAACTGCAAAAAGCCCACCTTGTTTCAAATTACAACATTAAGAATGATGTGCCAGCCCTACAGAGCTTCTCATAAAACATACAACAAAGTTAATACAAACTTTTGTCACTACTGGGTTTCATTAGCAAGCTTTTCTTCCAAATGTCACATGGCTCTATTGAAGCATCACTCTTCCTACATTTAATCCATTTTAAGGACTCAAATTGACCTCTTGGGAAAAGAAAGCAGACCAGTCTTCTTGCTGAGGCACAGACTGAGGTTTCCTACTAACATCGAGGCTACATAAAGCTTCTGAATAGTACACAAGCAAAAAATTCCCTAGAAGACTTGGAACATGGAGTTCACATTTGCAAGAGAACCTGCCAAATCCAAAGAGGACCCTGATCAGCACAGAGACAAGAATATAGGTCATTTGGCTAACATACTCAAGTCTTTTTTTGTACTGTAAATTATGGTGTCCTTTACAGTTGAACAGCTACTTGCCAAGGAAGAGCCCATGAGCATCCACTTCTGGAAGAGACCACCACATAGTGCACATTCTCAGTAAGAAGGCTTTAGAGCAGAGGGGTGCTTCCAGAGGCTCTGCCACTTGAATGAAGAGCTGAACGCAAGCGTGTCAGAAGTAGATCAGCTGTGCATTTCCCCAGCAAAGGACTAACTTGGGGAAAGTGTATTGACCATGGAATAAGAAATATGTCAAAAAAAGCACTGCCCTATTAAGTTGAAGACCCATCACTTCTCATTCATCAGAAGCAAGAAGGTCAGTGTCTGAACACCTCCCAGCAGTAAAGTCAGATGAGAAACAGACTGCTGGATTTCTTACTCTCAGGGCAGCACCCTGCTGCGGCTGCCTGTTCTGATACTGTTCCGGCAAGCTGTCTTCTACAGACTTAATCACACCTGTCAGTAAACACTCAAGTTCTACAAGCTCTCCCATCCCTACAGCTGAGAGGAAAAGATCTTACACAGCCATTCCCAGCACAAGGAGAGAGAAATCCAACCCAAGTAGGACACTGCTATTGCTAATGTACATACCTGTTTCACCTACCTTCCTGGACAATAATTTTGGATTTCCAGTGCCACGAAACTGCATCTCCTACATCAAACGGAAATTGCCCAACACAGTGAAAAAAAAAAATCTCTTTTTGCATATTGGATGGGTCCTTTCCCTTGAACAGAATATCTCATCAGTGGTGAACTTATCCACTTCTTCAGTAAGAAACATCTCCATGGACTATATAATGAAAAGCCAAGCACACATGCACCTGAGCTGTAATTCAGCAGGTATCTGCATAAAAGAAAGTGAGCAGCGTGGCTCCGAGGTTTAATTTTCTTAGCATCAAGACAGGATAGCCTCCACTCCCTTTTCGAACCAGGAAAAAGCTGTACTTTCTGTATCGTCATCTACAGCTGATAGGAAAAGACATCTTTCTAAAGCAATATCCTAGGAAAATGATCTCTGGAATGTAAGAGGAAGTTTAAATGAATGGAATTTGCACTAATCACAGCCTGCACTCAGCACAACTTTGACCTGCACTAGCAGTTCTGCCTGGCCACAGAAGCCTGAAGAAAAGAACCTGCAGCAAAGGACTGCTTCAGCTGCAGGTCACTGACATGACTTCGGGGATTTTTGTGAAAAGGAAAGACAAAGTAACACAGTTAATGGAGCTGCTGCTACTTCTTCCTCCAAGGCTGAACTGCAACTTCTTAGTATGTATATACATACACGTGGAAGAGTCAGAGAAAACTTAGGCAAGCAGAACCAACAGGTAGCAGAACCGCGAGATGAGTGGTTACGAGTGTAATATCTGTAGCCAGTGCTTACAAGGAAAAGGTGAGACAAGACATGCCCACTGATTAGAGCCTTGGAACGCAGCGCTCAGCAGAAGGATTTGGGACTGCAGGATATGGCAGAGCCTTAATAAATCAGCAAGAGCTGACAACTCCCATAACCACAGATTTGCTCCATAAAGATGGCAATTTTAAGGCTGGAGAAAAATCTCAGGCATCCTTTAGGCACCTGCAAAGTGGACCCTACAAAAAGTGGATGCGAAAGAGCACCGAGGTTTGTTTGTAGCCATGAAGATCCATGAAGTCTCAGAACAAGCAGAACAGGAAGCCCTAACTGAGCTCTTCAAACACCATGGTTCTCTGTGGAATAAAGCTCTCTAAACCCAGCATTTCGTCCTGTAATGACAGTGTGCTTCTGGACACTTGCCCTGTTCACATACATTTTTCTAACAGCCATTCCTGACTACTGTCAGATGGGACAGTAATATATAGATAGATAGATAGAGAGCTCATGCCTGATCTAGTACCATTGTCTGTACAAATAACGTTATGGGAAACTGCTCACTTCTGGAAGAGACTATGACTTGACTGACTTGTTTAAGAAATACATTTGGTGTCTACACTCATGTTCTTTATTAGGCTAGGAGACACAGGATTTGTAAATACCACGAGGAGGGGAACAGTCTCAGAGAGCACAGACATTTAACATTTCTATCTGCTAGCAAGCTTGTTACTAGACAGAACTAGTTTAAACACTGGTAACCTCAAAAAAAGTATGGAGATGGAGAAAAACATTGAAAGACACAAATAATGAGCAGGAGTAAAACGAAGACAAATACTAACTGCTAAAAATGAAAATAGCAATAACAGCCTTCCTGATCGATGGTGACAGATGGAAAATGCTAAAAAGAAAAAATTGAGGAAAACTCAAAGGGAAAACTAGAAGGGAATAAAACACCAAAGAATAATTAAACTAGGAAGCATATAGTTATATGTAATGAAAGAAATGTCTGCACAAGTAGATTAATAGACCTGCAAAAGTTTCTCCTTGGCAGACAGCAAGAGAAAAAAGTAGAGGCAGAGAACAACTGAAGACCACAAGACAAATTTCCACCTTCTAGCATTTGGTGAAGAATACAAGGCCCAACATATTTCCTACAAAATATTAAGGCAAAAATTCTCCATGGTCAAGCACCTGAGCAGTCTGCACAGCAATGCCATAGATGTACATACAGAAAAGAATTTAAAGAACAATTTAATCAACACTATAAAGGCCAGACAAATGTTTAATCCTAAATATTCAAAATTCTGTATAAATACATACTGACAGAATAAAAAAAGGAGGTGAACAGATGCACATGTAAACATTCCTCAGTATTTTCCAGAGTTGAAAGAGACAAGAGTAAAGCAAGGAATGAGCAAAGTGCTCTGGTTTTGGCATGCTTAAATTTTTTCCTTATTCCATGTATTTTTTTCATTTTAATTTTTTGAAGTTTAGCAATATAGCAAAAGAAGCAAAACCAATGTAATAATTTTTGGTTTTTTAATCTCCTTTACTACTGCATTTTTAGATAAACTGAAGAAATCAGTCAAGTGGTTATTCTGTTCTTATTTCTCTTCCCCTGCTCTCCTATCTCCATGTTTTTACTGCGGAGCGTGTAAAGTTAAAATCTACATGTAAAAACAATTTACATTAAAATCCATCTATATTTAATGAAATATTATTAAAAGAAGCACATACTGAAAGAAACAGGAATCCTGAGCATTCAGTTCTGGTACTATATACATTAGTCTTGCACGCAAAAAACACCACACTTCAGGTCAAAAGAGATGGTATTATTATTATTATTACTTATTTGTGTAATAATAATAAATATTAAGAGTCAATGTTGGGAAATAACTTCCTTTAGGAAGTCTTTTAGGTGGTACTTTCTGATTCATACCACTACGAATTCTGAGTTACACTATGACAGTGTTGATCCCGCCCTATGGGAATCTTTGCAATTTATTCGGAATTCTGAAGATCACATCAGAAAAATAATAAATTGTCAAAACGTTAGCTAAATCTTATTAATACAAAAATACTTAAGGCAGCTCGTCTAGCACGTGTATCTTCTTTCAAATTTTATTTTTGCTTTGCAGTTCACATAAGGAATGTTACACCAACAGGAGCATGAAGAAATTATTCTTACAAAAATCTCTTATTGAAAGAATCAATTATTAAATAAAAAAGCCACACCTAAAGCATGGTATATTTCCACTTAATTATATATTTTTCTGAATGTGTAAAGGAACCATCAAACCAGCTGTCACTTCTTTAGCAGTAAACAGTTGCTTTTGCTAATTACGCCTGCCCTAAAACAAAAATGCAGATTTCCATGTTCAAAGATTATAGTTAGTAAGCATCATGGTTTTACTGCTTTGAAGTCTACCATGCAAAAAAATCCTGGCAAGGGTTTTGGTCCTCATTTTTTATCTTTCATACCAATTTTGTAATACTGTTGACAGTTTACAGAATAATAATAGAAGTCATTCAGGTGTAATATCACCTCTGTTGAGGTTGATGGCTAGTCCTTTCTAGCCATGTGAAACAGTGCAAACCTACAGTAAAGATTTCATCTTCACAGACCTACTACAGAATTTCACAGTATATTTATATATACAGTAAGTGATGTGGGAATTCCACCAAAGAGGCAGT
Organism: Steatornis caripensis; assembly: GCA_013398225.1. NCBI lineage: Eukaryota > Metazoa > Chordata > Aves > Caprimulgiformes > Steatornithidae > Steatornis > Steatornis caripensis. Next base: position 156,812 of record VZSC01010427.1, on the reverse strand, counting down.
CATATATTCATTTTACCAACACAACTGCTATCTCCAGATATTAATTTTATTTATAACATGAGAGGTCTTTATAAGCACAACGTACATTCACAGACAGACATGAACACACCTTTGCATATGAATAATTACGTAAAACAGGGTCCCTTACTGTTTTCAGCTCTGCAAAAATACTGCAGTCATGAATTAAACATCACATTCCAAAGTTCTCTGTTTTGTGCCTGCTCTGGCAAGGTTTCTGGGAACACTGATACGAATCTGAATAGCTTTACATTACCTCCAACCTTAGGCCCACCAGCTGATCCTGGCTTTCTTGCACTGTTTGAAGGATTTCCTGGCTTTTTAGGTGCTGGAACCTTGAAGGCTGAAGCAGCTGATGATGGCCTATTTCCATCCACTGACTCTTCATCATCAAAGCTTTTGTCTAGAAAAGGATACATTAAATAAAAACACAAATATTAGAATGGATATGTATTTATTTCCTAATCAACTATTCTGCTTCACAATTCATAGAAATTCACAGAATGTGTAAATAAAACCAAACATTTATCACTTTGTCCTCTCTCTCTGACCTAGGCATAAAACCTCAACCTCAAGGAGAAATAAAGAGCATTTTCTACATGTTAAGCTCTTACAAAATATTATTTTGCCTTCATAATTAAGCACCGTAAAACTGAACATAAAACCAAATCCTACACATTCATTCCCGCAAAGGGAAAATATCTTTGCAGAGACTGAATATTTTTGCCCATTTCTGAATATTTTCCCCAAAGGAAAGCCTTAATATAATTTTTACTGTTTCGGTGTACTAAAGACAAACGCTTCTCCCTTTTCTTCTTCTACTCATGCATGCATTTTCTGCTACACATCCTCCCACAATGTGTCTAACCAGCACTCCCTGTCTCTTGCCTTCCACCCAGATTTTTTCAACTTACAATCACAGATCCTCTTGCAGATCAGCCGCCTCATTCCTCTGATAGCTCTTCAATCCCCTCACCCTAGGCTGGACCCAGCACCTCACATGGCCAAATGCAGTAAATTCTCAATACCAATCAAAGATTCTATCAAAAACTGCTCGCAAACACCCTAGATCCACCACTGAGATTTGTGCCGGCATCTTTCTCTCCCTTCCCCGCACTAGGTGCCGCGCAGCCAATGAGCTGCAAGGTGACATCATCTTCTGGGAGCCACGGCCAGAGGAAAAGGTGAAAATCCTCCGTGCAAATAAATTAATTCCCACACACAGTATTTGCCACTATTCCAATCCTTCATTACAAAAATTAGACAGGCAGACAATACTCAGGGGTTTGCACTCCTCTTTCCTATCGCTTCAGGTTTGTGTATTTTTAATCAAGAAAGAAATTCATCTCTAGTGGCTAAATAAAAGTCTCAATACAAAATATTCAGCCTTCAAAAAAACCCCCCAACAGGTTCCAACAGTGGAACGTAACCGTTTCTCAATCCACTGAGGGAAGAAGGATTTATCCATAAGCTTGAGCACAGAAAACATATCAACCTATGGTTCCTATAATGAACAAAATGGGCGAGGCTGAGACACAGCTGCACTAGGGTACAGTAATGAAAGACCAATTTAACCTATTACCTGTGCTAAAACCTGCCATCTGTAAAAAAAATAAAATTCATCACAAAGCTTGATCATCTCTGGAATGGTGACTATTTACCCTTTGCTTATTCAGAACCTGCTCCCAGTGAAATGTCAACTATATTTAGTAATGGAGCCTCCCAAAGGAAGGCAGCTTTCATTAAAAAGGGTAAAGCGAGGTTTTGCCCAACAGCATTTGCAGCACCAAACGTTAGAACACCCCGCATTTAACATGTCCAAGATCACTGCTGCTATAGTTAGTACATTTCTCTAGCATTAGCGAAAAGCTGTGTGCTGCACTAATGAATCTTCATGATTACAGACGAAACGAACCACCACAAGAAACATCTGGATGCATAGTGGCAATTTTCACTAACATTATTTATTTCCTTCTCATCTACAAACGCTGATTTTTAACAGAATCTTGCTAAGAATAATTGTGTTTGGGTATGTAAACTCTCAGAATTGGGAAAAGGGCATCAGCCTCCCCCCCCCCCCC
>VZSC01010427.1:142019-154584 GCA_013398225.1 Steatornis caripensis | reverse complement strand
CCCCCCCCCCCATCCCCTGTGTTGCCATGGAAACAGCAGACGGGCTGAGGCAGAACACATTTTGATTCCTGCTGCTTTTACTCTCAGTATCTTAAATGAAAGCAACCATCAAGATTTTTCAACAGGGAAAACCACTAATCCAAATGCCAGATTAAGTGCAATGAACTAAACACTGTAGTAGACGTGTAAATAGTAATGGTTAATATGCAGGATGCCTGCAACATCACAGGTAATTTTAAAACAGCATTAATAACCTTGTGGATTTCTAAACAGCATGAACAAATCAATATGCTATCATAAAAACTGATTAAAAGTGAGAACATGCTCTTCAAATAAAAAATGGTTTTGTTGCTGCATTTTTAAGTTTGATAACAAAATAGGCTTGACTGTCACGTTACTATCCAACCGCACTACAACACAGCATTGATATGCAAATATTGTACAAGAAGCCTTTGAAAAAATAAAGTTATTTGTAGTACAACCTTAGAAACAGTAAGTGAGCACTGTCTCATTTATGCAAAACCTCCTCATCAAGACAAACCTAAACAACCCTAAACAACACTGCACTTTGGGAACCAACGGCTCACGTAAATTAATTTTATTGTTACCAAGGTATTTATTACAGAGGAGTACTGAAGAGGGAGAATTGTAGAAGTTGCTGCTCAACCCCAAAATGCACAAATTTCAGAAAAATGCAAGGGCAAACATTCCCAGCTACTGACACGCTGTGTAAATGATAGGACCATATATTAAAACAGCCATCTTGGTAGTACTGCCAAATTACTTTTCCTAGTTGAAGAATATTTTTCATACATTTAAAACATTGTTAACACCGGACAAAAAACCTGCACTATGAAATAGTTTCATACAGTTTCTTAGTCCACATAAAACCTAGCTTTTAAAACAAATTATTTTGGTTTTCCAAAGGCACAAGTATTTTTGAGACACAGAACTGATCTTAACCACTGGGCGTTCTTAACTTGACTTTTCATGATTTATGTTAAAATAAATTAAAAATCCAAGTATAGCCACTAAAAGTGTTCCAAAATTATAGCATAGTACCATAAACATATAAAATTAATGGGTGACAAGAATCTGTTTTGATTCTATTAAAGCTAAAGTGACAACGCAGCTGAGTTTCTTTTGTTATCAGTTTGTTTTGTTTTCAAATAAACACGAGCAGGGAGCAGGAAATTTCGTACAGTCTTTTACAGAAACCAGAGATTTTCCCCACCCCTTTGGGCCTTTACACTTTTACTTCCTTGGGCTTTAACGACAACTTAACCCCAAGTGATCTTTAGAGACATTCTATTTTCAGACAGATGCTTAACAGTATTTGTGAAGATCTGAAACCCAAAGTCTATGTTTATAGCCGTTAGTGAAACAAAAGCATTGTATTTGCTTCCAGTATGGTCCGCTTTCCATGTGCTCTCACTCATGCACAACAACATCCTGTTTGTATCTCTTACAAAAGCATTTCCATATACCTCGGCATACAGAACCCCAGCTCGAGGTATAACCGCTACCCCACAGGGTATAATCAAGGTGCAGTTCTGCTCCAGCCAGCTGAGCCGAACTTGTTTACTGCGTGCCTTCGTCTCACCAATGGACCGGGGCTGGAGCTCCCGACTGCCAACATGCAGAGCGTGATGGCAGTTGCACTGCCGGTATCAAACCGCGATTGTAACGTTTGTTTCATGCAGTCCACAAGCAAAATTAATTTCTACAACAGAAGTCATAAAAGCCTAAATAACTGATATTTCAAAACAAATCTATCTGAAGGATGCAGACACTTTTACATTCTAAAATTGCTAGGTAATTTTCATTCTAGGTAATCTTAAAGGCCAAACACCACTTTCAGCACATACCATTTTACATAAGCAAATACACCTGACAGCTGAGAAAGCACTATCCAAACAGTATTTTACAACAAAGCTCTGAGCCACTACGAACAGGAATAAAAAGCTGAATGAATTGCAAGCAACATACAGAACACCTTAAATGGAAAACACAATTACTCTTCTTGTACTCGGTATCTTCATTTTAAATGACAAAGGGTAAGAGGAGTTTCGGAGGCACGCACACCCCGCAAAGAAGAGCTTGGAATCTAGTATTGCCAAAAGCTCCCAAAGATACCTGATGAGCAGCAAATGTTCTCACTCTGGTTCAAGTTCTCTTCCAGATGAACAACTTCAAAGCAGAAAAAAAAAGAAAATCCAAGAAATGGTTGTTCTTATATTCAAGAAGTTATAAACATGAGATTCAACTGCCAAGCATTCAAAGTTTTCTCTTCAATAGAGGAAAGAGATTTGTACCGCAGAGACATGTTCCGCAGCTACTATACAGCAAGTGAATTAGTACCGATGAACTGCTGTGCATTTCTACAACGCATTTCAGAGGAGTTAAAGGAATGTTTCTGGTAAAAAAGCCACTAAACCAGCTCGTATGACACATCACACTCTAGAGTTTACCACAGTTTCAAAACTTGGGGTTTACCAAAGTTATTCTAAGATTAAATCCTGTTCAATCAGAAACACAGACCAAAACTCCAAGCCATCACAAAGGTTTTAAATATTAAAATTCTTAAGAAACAAGCTATGTAATTTGAACTGAAAGTAACTAAAAGATACGCGCTATTTTTGTGCCTTGTAGCACTACTCTTGGGGGCAAGATTGCAAATATGTAGTATCTGGTTTTTAAAGTATTCAGAAATACCACAGGACAATCATTTACAATCAAACTTGATATTCAAAAAACATTCTAGTACTGCCAATACTAAAAACTGCTAAGCAACCTATTTACTACAATTTGGCTATAGACCAATAATGGTAATTACAGATGTATCCAGAGACAAAGGAGAATCTAAAACTTTTCCTATCTAAAGAGAAAAATATTTTCTTTTTAAAGAAAATTCAATTAAAATATTTTTATTGTTACTGCAACTCGTGTCTTTGCCTTAACTGAAGATTCACAGAATTAATGTGACATTTAATATCTAACATTTTGTAAGTCACAGTCAATAACAGAAGAAATACAGTATCATCTACACAGCTGTAGAAGATCTATCTTCTATTCATGCTACTCCAGAGCAGACAATCAGAGGTTAACTGATCTTAAAAAAGATCCCCAAGTAACACTAAAGGGGAGAAAAAAACTGGATTCCCTACAGTAACACTGAACTAAAGCTGGCTATAAAGGCAAGTGTCAGTACTGTATCAGCATCGACATCTCACATATCTAAACACAACTAGGGCTGTAAATACCAACTTACAGTATTTTACAGTAGATAGTCAAACCAGAGAACATAGTATCTTTAATATAAGTGCTTTTAAACTTTCACTTTTGTTAAAAGTGTGCCCTTCCTATATCCATTTTCCTTTCCAGTATCGCTATCAGATACCAGATGTTTTTGAACTCCTGTAACAGTTCCTCTTTCACACCACAAACCATTTATAACAACACGATTGCAAAATCGTGCTCAAGCAAAACAATGCCAAGTAGATGCACTCCTTGCATTTCCCAAGTCACTCCCACATCCTGTTCCCACCAAGACACCGACTGCCAGTCTCCCTTCAGTGATTTACAAACATAGACTGCATCAATTACTGGGAACATCTGGGAGTGGATCGTTAGCTCAATCCCAGATGAACTGGTGCAGCCTACAATTTCTGTCAAGCATGAAAATGAAGCCGCAAGCACTACAGATGCATCAGGTTAGCTCATCCTTCTAATCCATACTTTAAGCCAATGCCCCACATCACTTAGTGAGAACTTTATCCGTTACACATCAGGCATTCCATACAGTCCGAATCCGTTCGCCTTGACACAAAGGGCAGGGTTCACTTGTCTAAGCACAGCCATCTAAAAACAGTTTAGACAGTCCTGGGTACCATGTTTGGCCGCCAGCTGACATTCCAGATGTCTTGAGGGTCTTGCGTCACTCTTGTTTGCTCCATATGGCTAGCGTAAATACTGCAAGGCACCTCAAGTGGCATGAGATGACTGCGTCTGGGCAGCTGAATTGCACCTAAGATGCTTTGGATCTACCCTGAAGACTTACTTCCTGGGCATTCTCCCTGTGCCACAGCAGGCAGAGGGATCTTGAACCATTAGGACAAAATTCTCATTCAAAAACAAAAATCTGCTTCCCGCAACAATGGAGCATGGTTCTTCAGAAGATGACAGTGTAGTGACAGAAGTAACATGAAGCCATTTACCAATGGATTTAACTTTACTTCATGGTACCTCCCCTGTTTCTCTTTGCATTCCTGAAGGAGGCAAGCGTACCTATGATTCAGTACTGGCAAACAGTGCTCATGTTCTGCGCAACATATTCTGATGCTCATCAGCAAAATTTCAAACTCTTCCCAGAAGAGACTCCTTTTTCCACTGTAACCTCACAGGGGTGAGAAATAAAAAATACCAATGACAGAAGTAGCTAAATAATACAACTTGGTTAAAAAAAACCCCTAATGTACTAAAGTCAATCGTGAAGCCAAATGTATTCCTTCCCATGACAGTTTTTCAAGCAGTTCCAGTGGAATTGTCTCTTTAAAAGAATAAAAAAGGCAGCAAGCAGAGGGAGCAGCAGTCAGTAACTGGAATGAGGCAAATGTTTATCAGTTTAATTGATGCTATTGATCCAGTCTCGAATTCTGATAAAGTTTCCCCAACTTTTCCAGAAGCAGAGAGCAACTCTCCTACATTCCATCCATAAGCTACAGCACTCTGAATGAGGCTCACAACAGATGGGGGTTCTTTTTGTTCTGGTTGTCAGTTTTGTTTTGGGTTTTTTGGGGTTTTTTTTTTTGAACATGAATCTAAATGAATAGGGCAAAAGAGAAGAAGGGGAAACTGGAAAGAAGAGACTAGACCTGATAGACACGTTTAGAGTAGAAATATTAACAGTGGTAACAGCACTTGCCACAATAATTATCCACATTTCTTACAGGCTATTCTAATACTAATAATTTATCCATTTCCCTCAATAGTTCATGAAGGACTATGTTCAGAAAAGACTTAATTCAGAAAAAACATGACATATTCCAGGAATATTTTCCTGACCCCAAAGAAAAACTAGTCCTACAGTTCATCTTACTATTGTCTGGCTGCAAGACAAGATTTAAATGCAACTGAGCTAATTTTGCTCCCAAGCAAACTTCATCCCAATTTCTAGTTCTGGATTATCTCCTTTAAACCTAAGTTATTTTCTCATTTTTACCTATTAAAGTTGAAGACAGTTTCTGCAAATCTTGCTGTATTTTTTACCTCTACAGCATCTGTAAAATTATTTCCATGGTCCAGTTAAGTTTGCTAAATAAATAAAAAATTCCTTTAGTCAGTTTAAAATTCTTGCAATGGGACTTTCCCTTGTTATATATTTCCCAAATACATAACAAAGAGCAACTTACTGAAAATTGGAGGTGCACTCAATATTACTACTGTATTTTAGAAATCACCAATTTCACTTTATTTACAGCTTTCCTCAGGCATGTTCAATAGCCTTCTGAATCAACACCAAATAGTCTATAATCTATTAGCAATCAAAGCACAATTTTATCAGTAAAGCGGGAAGAGAAAGATAGCCAGGTCACACTGCACTGTGCCCAGTGCTGAAATGTTAACAAGTAACGTGTCTTTGGGTAGGAGGGAGGAAAGAAGTGTGGAAAGGACACAGACATGCTTTGCAGAAGGAAGTGAAGACTGGTAATTTCTGATAACTTAAACACATTATAGATTGACTCAGTAGCTGTAACACAGAAACTGATGGGAATACTCCTCTGGTTTAGCACAAAGTAAAATATGTCTTCCTCAGCACAGGTGTTTTGCTCTCCTATTAAATGTTAGAAGTAAAGCCGAGAAGTAACTTCTGAAGCAATCAAGACCTCTGGTAAATGAATATGTATGAGTACTCCCGTAGAAAGTCTACCTATCCAGACAGTGACTGAAATTAAATTAGGTACTTCATTTTAGATAGTAATAACCAAAAAATAAATGAAAGGCTTGAAGAGACTTTTTACTTGATACCTGGTAAATTTGTGAGCCGCAAGACAGACTCATCATTTGTATCAAAAGTTATGCTTTATTTAACTGTTGTAGCCTCTCTGAATTCAGACCTCATTTTTGGCCTAACACTTCACTGTGTCACTTAAATTGCCCTCTAAGAAAGCTACCACTTCAAATATGTTACTGAACTATAAACCCCGCTATTCACCTTTAAAATACTCTGTAACTCAACAGCTTCTTTTTGCTCAGCGGGCCTGGTTTCATTACTGTCTTCATTACCTAGGCTTCAGAAGTGATTTTATTTCTTTCTTCACAAATTACCTTTGCTTGTGTATCAAGTATCTACTGTCGATAGCACCAGTATTTTCTTCAGTGAATCTAATGACCTATTTTAAAACCAATATATTTAATATGAAAGCACATTATATTTAGAATCCACTCTCCATAAATTACAACAATATGACTAGCATTATCAACGTATTTAAGTTCAGAAACGTGAGAAAAAAGGACTACCATTTCAGTATCCATAGCTAAGCCAATCAATTCACTGATAGCCACTGCGGAAGAAACAGTTTGCGGCATTTCCAGTACTTAATTAATTCACACAAAAACACTTAAGTTTATTTATTTGATTTTTCAAACTATCAGTGACATCACAGCAAAGGTAAGAGAGGCGAGACGTAAGGACCATGTTCATTCCCCTTGAACACGTATCATATGTATATGTGATAGTGAAGGGCCATGTGATATGTGTCAAATAGTATCAATAAGAAGGTTTACAAACCATGAGCTTAAATTGTGATTTACTATTAGAGGCTGGTAGTGACAAATTTACTTCTACCAGAGAAATTGTTTTAGTAGCAAATGCTCACATTAATTTTTAGTGTGGCCAATTTCTGTGTGTTAAATTGAATTTGTACGTTGAAAATGTAAAACAGCAAGGTAGGTTCACAAATCAAACACAGGTCCTAGAAGCAGAAAGTGTAACTGTAATATGAAGACACAGCAGATAACATGTAGATTTATTTTTCTCAATTTACTTTAAATCCCTGTAGTTCAGGAATGAAAAAATTATATTCATTTCTGAACACAAAAACGTGCACACCACAGCACAGAATAAAAAGGGGTTGTTAACCACAGCACAGAATAAAAAGGGGTTGTTAATGGTGTTTCAGCTCATTGACCAACCTGTTTTCTACCTCACCTATTCAGAAGCAGAGATTAAGAAGTTATGGCAAGTATGTCTGGTATATAGCTAGGTAGTTTTTGTAGCTGCTGTTTCTCCTCTTGTGAGAACATAATCCAATCTCAAAATAATGCATACTGCCTGCTTCCCTCAGTGTTTCTAAATAGTTTGCAAAAATCAACTCAACATTGCAAAGAGTTTTTAGACAAAAACAATCTACACAGAAAAGCCTTTGACCTTTAAGTTCAATAGCAAAACTCATACTGCATAAGTTCATTGACCAAAGGACTTTCATCAGGTCAACACACAAAACAATCCATAATATTAAAAGGATATTTCAGCAAATATAAATCTATGTTTTTTGTTTAGGTGGCCAAGGAACATCATGGAGCTCTTAACATTTGATGAAAGAAAAAAATATCTAATTTGAAGAACGTAAGGCTCTTCTGTACTCTTAAGAGCTTTGCTCTACATCTTCATCCCTTCTCCTCACCTTTCCTCAGGCTCCAACTAGCCATAATTTTGAGGGCTTGTAAGCATTTCTCAGTTGAGGAGAAAAATTTTCACATCAATTAAATACATGCAAAGCTGTACCAGAGACATTTCAAACCAGTAACCATGAAAATCTTGCTGCCTGTATTCCACATAGCTGTTAAATTCTTCTGAGTTTTAAATAGTGGTTACTGCTTGTAAGAATCTACAGGCACAGCTGGTTTTCAAAAGGCTCTTTCAAGTAAAGCACTGCTCTTTCCTGCTTTCACTACAAAAGCTATTTTGACAAAGGGACTGGGAAAGGAAAGAATGCACAAAACCCAAAACACAATTCTTTAAAACTAAGGTACTTCCATAAATACAATATACAGAGTGGAATCTCTGATTCAGGTGAATGCTACAGCAGAACCTTCACTTCTGAAGGCATTTCAGACACCTGAAATGATGCAATTATAGCTTACTTGCTCATCAGTATTTACTACAGTAAAACTATTAAAAATAACGTAGAAAGGAAAAACTCTTCATATTTAATAGATAATAAAAATGAAAATTAACCCCACAAGGCAAATATCCAATTAGTCATGTGAAAGAGTCTTGCAACATCTGTCAAAGAAAATCCTTACTAGACTTTAAATTTCTCCTTGGGCTGTTGGCAATTCTAATGCTTATTTCAAAACACATCTTTTTTTAAAAAGAAAAAAAACCCTGTAATATTAGCAACAGTCTGAATAATCAAAGATGTTTCAAAACAAATAAGGATATCAACTGAAACAGAAGAAATTTTTTTCTTATGTAACTTTTTCTTAAACCCAAAAGGAAATAGACTCCAAATGCAACCAACACTTTTGGATGCCAGACTAAACATATCTGGAAATCTTTTTAGTGGACTGGTGTTTCACATTTAATGAAAACAACAACCACCACCACCACCACAAGTTCCCCACTACTGAACACCAAAAATTCCTTGACACACTAAAAATGACATTTAAAAACAGGAAGACAAATCCTACTTGTAGTCACTATTCGGGGTGGGGGAGGTGGATATCAAGTGCAGTTATCACTTCAGAATCCATGCTGGTTTTGAGACAATAACTTGTGTGTTTATCATATGTTTGCAGCTTTGCTTTCTAAGTAAGAAATGCTCTAAGTTGCATATTTCTTCCCTGAATTATTTTTTTTTTAATTCACGAGTGTTGAACCTCACTGTATTCATCCATTCTCTGAGCAGAAACTGTGTCTTTTCATACAGCCTTTGGCTTGTTTATACATTCCCCTCCTCTCCCACAGTTGTTTCACTGTCCCACTGTTCTTTTACTGCTATTAGCAACGGTACGTGCACTTTACAGACAAAATACTACTCAATCTATGTTAATCACTGGGAGCAGCATATGACCTTACAGTGAAAAGAAGCTTTGCACTGGTTTGGTTCAGAACAGCAATCGAATTCCAGCTCACAATATTTGTCCTTCCTTTCTCAGGCACAGTGAGGAAAGCCATTTCCCAAACCAATGTGCCCACCCACGGAAGAGGCGGGGTGAAGAGCAGTTACAGGCAAAGGAGCCAGTGCAGGCACAGCCAGCATGTTAAAAAAAACAGGCCCAAAGAAGAACAGAAAAGGGAACAAGCAATGCATTTCTATGCCCCAGAAGAAACTTCTGCTACCACCTCTTTTTTTTTTTTTTTTAAGGAAACTGCTCCGCACAGTACAAAGCACCACAGTTACATCCTGCTCAATTTCTAGGCCACTGTACTAATTGCTTTATTACCATAATTCACAGGACTCAGTTGGCTTCAAAAGCTGCCTCCCCCCGACCAGAGGAAAGGAAAATCAGAAACACACATCAGAAATCCATATGCACTATAATTTTATAGATATATCTTTTAAATCAAGCTAATGTCTCAAACATCACTATAGCCTCTCTAGCTCTAGTATGTCCAGTCTTTTTTCAGTCACCAGTAAAATATTAAAGCTGTACAGCACCCACATCTTACAGAAACTACTAATCAAATTAAAGACTTTGGAAGACAGCATTCCCTCAGAAGAGCATCAGGGAATGGAAGATAATTGTTCTTGTGCTCTAGGACCACACATACATTAATGAAGTATTTTGAAAGAAGACAAACGCCGTAAATTGATATGCATATCTAGTAAGATATAAGGATAATTCCTACTCATAAACCAGTTAGATATGCTTTAGCATCTGAAATCGGACAAGTGCTTGAAGTCATGAAACATCATTACATTGTATGCCATTTAAATAAAAATCCACTAATAAATTAGTAGATTTATTTCATTCATTACATGATTCAAAATAGCATACTTAGTATGTAGTAGTGCAACAAACATGGGCACCAAGTATGTCCTCTTACAAAGCTGATTATATGCTTTTACACAGCCCTCAAATACCTTATGTCTGGTACTGCAATATGTCTAGCACATCTTTAAGAAAACCTGTATCTGATCTTCCCTTCACAGCCCATCACAGTTTTTAGGCAGGTAATTTTGTCCTTATTCTAATTCCTTGTTCAACTGTGAGCAAGACAGTCCCTTACCTACGGCAGAGCAAAGTAGCACAGCACTGACTGACACCAAGGTGAGAAAGCACTGATGGAAGTCACTGAATTACAAACCGTGAAGAGAATGCACAACGCGATGTGTCACACTGCAATTCTGTTAGCAATCTCCTAAATACCCTAAGCTGGTTATCATCAGATAAGGGCAGAAATGCATTATCCTCTCCAAGAGGGACAAGAAATCCAGAGCAAGGAACGGTTCCTGACTAGTTTTCCTCAGCAGCCTCAGAACACAACTTGTAGGTCAAACACAGACCTACAGTCACACAAGCACGTGAAATGCCTTTAAGGCTGAGACAGTGCACGCTTTCCCACTGGCACACACTCAGTACAGCAGAATTAACAGCCCAATTGTTTGCCTGGGCCACAAACACAGTACTATTTTTTTCCCCCTCCACATTCTTTCAACAAAAGACTGGAGAGCTTGAGACAGTTAACATGGGGGCAAAAAGAAAATCTGGCTCTTCCCTTTGATCTTTAAGATTCAACAGTTAAGCACCACATTTCAATTACATTTCTACTTGTGTTCAAGAAAACCGAAAAAAATTCTAAAAAGTTACAATAAGCCAGTGCCTTGCATTCAAGATAAAACAGTTGAAAGGACCACCTTTTTAGAGCATTTCCAAGCATACACTGTGCAATTTTGTAACATATCTAGAATTATTAAGTCAGCAAACAACATAAACGAAGTAAAAAATTCTGTTATCTGAAGTACCTGCACAACACCTTCCAGACAATCTTCACAGCCTCACAAATAATAAGGTAAACACACATACCGGCCACAACAAAGTTGACATTTTGTTAGAAAAGACATTTCTCAAAGGCTACAGAATCACCAACCTTAAAACAGATTGTTTCTTCTATGTTGCATATATTAGGAGGCTGTACAGGGTATTTGCAAAACAAAAGACCATGGCAAAACCTACATTTAAATGCAGAAAAAAGATCAAAAAGTTTTCTTAAAGCAACTAAGGTTTTGTTTTCCCCAGCAGTTTCATAACACAACGTCAGTAGACTGAATTCCTTGTAGATGCGGTAAGCAGTAGTTTTAAGAGACCAACAGCTACATAATCATCCTACACACTGTTAATTGTATCTGGCATTATTGCTCAAAGCTCCTACACAGAACATCAGCTGACTGCCTGAATAGTACTTTGGTCTTAGTGCCTTTGTTAATGACGAATTAAATTATACAGAAGAGAGCTTCACAACCACCCTCACTTTATAAACCTCGAAGATTACAGAACCACAAAAATCCTTTGGCTTTGCGTTGCTTCACAGGAAGGAAAGAAAAGACGAAGGAAAACATTCCTAGAACAAAAATCTCCACAAGAGCTTACTACATGTTCAGCCTTACAAAGACCACTATTTCCCTTGCACATTGCAGACGACAAACAAAACCGCGAAACATCAGAGAACTGCCTGCATTGTTTTTAAACTATATAGTCCAGCCTTAGTTTCACTGCTCTGGTCACACTGATTATCTCTTTCAGCCTCTAACATATTAAAGAGCGAAGTGAAAAACATACATTTCAGGACGCCGTAAGAAAAGGTCTCTCTCAGGACTCTTACTACTTATGCTTTAGCAAATTCAGATAGAAGATTCACCTTAATCTACGCATGTGATCTTTATAAGACGATCTTCCTTCATGTTATTCAAAACTATTTATATAACCATTTGTAAAGTCACAGCCCTCCTACTACATTCCTAAACTTGCTGCAAGTTAAATGATCACTTCTCAAGTTTCTCTGAAAATAATAATGCATATATAGAAAGTTATCAAGTTATTAAGCTCAAAGAACCTGGCTGTTATGCAAACCCAACAGATGCAATAAAGATAAAACATACGCCCGATGTTTAATCAAAACACAACAATATAGCCTGTATCTCTTTACTGACCTACTTTCCATTGGTTTGTGTAACAAAACACGGTTCAGCGAGGGAAACATCGTAACACCCCGCGTCTTTATTAAATATATATTCCTTGCCCTAGAAGCAAGGCACTTGTTTTGTGGCTACACTGAATTACTACAGATTTCCCTCACCGAGCGGCGCAGATTAACCAGCACACGCTTATTCACAAAGCGGCGGAGTGAATTCGGTCTCCTCTTACAGAGCCGGCTAACACAAGCGCCGCCGAGACGAGGGGGCTGAACAGGCTGCCGAGATAAACACGCAGAGTGCAAACTGCCTGCGTTGTAAACAATGAAGACCGCGGACGGTCCCAGAAACCCACGCACGGCTAGAATTTGGGTAAGAAGGCCTAGGGCCGCCGGGCTGGGAGCCCGGGGTCCCGTCCCCCCCCC
>VZSC01010427.1:113269-124059 GCA_013398225.1 Steatornis caripensis | reverse complement strand
AAAAAAAAAAAAAAAAAAAAACAAACGCAAAAACCAGAAGACAAGTCCACTGGAAAAGTAAAGGCACTTCTCAGATAAAATTAAGTTATAAAATGCATGGGATGGAACACAGCTTATGCCTATGCCAAAAACAATTTCTGAAAAACACCCTTCAGAAATCCAGCTGAGCATTTTTGTCTGACAAACAGCTCTTAAAAACATACAGTATTGTTACAGTTAGCACTCACAAAACAAACCTAAACATTACAAACTACTGACTCAAGCAGCAGTTGCTATATTCTTTTTGCTTCGCATTCTGCTTCCCTGCCAAAATTTTCTCTCATCTATTTTAGCTCATCCTTATCCATACCCTTGCTGTCCACCTCTCCCCTACTTTCTGCTTCACATTTATTTCTTCATTTTTCAATTATTTCTCACCCATTCATTCTAATTCCTTTGCTTCCATTTCGTTCTGCTTTCATTTCCCCTTTTGTGCTGGTGCAGCTTCCTGTAGCACGACTCTCTGGTTCACTAAGCCCTCATTTACCTTCTTGCGCACTCGGTTTTTCATTGCCTGCTATTAGCCTTTTCCCTCCTCGGTTTTATCTCTTTACCTTTCCATCTCCTTGTCCTTCTCTAGCTGTATGCTAACGGTGTAAAAAGCGCAAACGCGAAGCTTACGAGACTTGGGGTTTTCGGTGGTGTTTGGAAGGAGAGGCAGAGAGTCAAAGCGCATCTCCCCTGGCTGCAGCGCTGCCATGACAGCCCCGGCGGGAGTGCTGCCTGGCGATGGCAGCACGCTGGCCAGAGACCATTTTGCAGCCCTGGCACCACCCCAAGGGCTGCAATTGCAACCTAAAATGATTCCGTGTAAATCTGCTAGAATTTATCAAATTATTGCAAGAATATTTGGCTTCTCAAAACAAACCCCTCCCAAACAGTTACTGATCAACAAAAACAGGCAGTGTAAGAGCAGGGCATGCTGCATCCTCTTTATTAATGAGGTAGCACGCTTCATAGCAAATGTAAAATTTTCCAATTAGAGACTTGCTTGATCATTTTGTCCCATCTGTGGTTTCTTGTTTGTTTGTTTTATACTTCATTACACTTACAGAAAACAAACCTTAGACAGGCAGGAGATGGCTTGCCAAAACTGCACATCTTAACAACAAAGAACAGGATTTTACAGAAGAAAACATCCTTCCAATTAACCCACTGCCCTGGACAAACACAGAAAAAGGGAAATCTCCTTGCTAGGTGTACACAAATACAGGTAGAAAGGTAACTGCTGCAGAGTACTGAAACAAAGCAGACTGAAGATTTAGTCTTTTATTAACCCTACTTCAAGAACTTAATTCTTCAACCAGAGAAATTCAAATGGCTGCTTTGAAATTTCAGCTCTCACAACTTGCTAGCAACAGTTGGTGTCTAATTCCTTTTGTCATATTAGTGCATTTATACCACCGATAGTCTTATTTTTATGCTTTCCTGCTCATAACCAGCTACATCTAGTTCTTGCTCATAAAAAAAACAAAACCAAAACAAAAATCCTGAACACATTTAAAACAAGAAAAGGGAATTGACAACAGGACAAATTAAATATTATTCAACCACACACTAGAACAGACAAGATGATTTGATTGGAAAGAAACTCACAGGACTTAACCCCCAAAAATTATTCCACCAAGCACTTCCAACAGGATGTTTCTCTGCAGCAAAAGGAGCCTAAAACTCTGTATTTCAGTGTTGGAGGCACAGGAAAGACTTCTCTGTTTTGGTCCCTGCTGTAAGGATGATTGATGCTCTTCATCCAAATTTTTAATGATACCTAAGCTGTCCAGAGAGCAGACAACTGAAGCCAGATTTCTCCCGCCATAGGGAAGTTACCAGAAGAGCCATACCTTCTCTTAGTTACACACGCTGTTCCTTGGACCCCATGAAGCTTGTATTCTTTCTGACATGGCAAGTAAGCTTCAAAGGGGATGGAAGCTTCCTTCTATCACCTCATTGTTCAGCCTAACAACTCTTCAGAAACTGAAAGAGGGACCAGCCATCTAAAACTCTTTCCCAATGAGGCCTAGCACAACGCAACTATCACCACATTCTTTGTCAGCAATTGTTCAAATGAAGGTGTCTTCAAGATCCTCTGGTGTGCACTCATCCAAATGCTATTACTGTAGAGGTAGGTGTATTTTCAGGTCTCTGTGCCAGGTACTTTGGAGCATCTTGGGCACAGGAACATGTCACTCATCAACTACTTCCATGTAGGCATGAAAAAAAATGCTGCAATTGCTCTGTCAATGAATACGATCAAAACCAGACCTTGTGAAAAGGTAAAGGCATGTCTTTATGGATGACACTACTAGACTTGGATGCCTAAATCCCAGTCAGATCTGTGACCAAATCATGTGAGAAAATGCCTCACATTGGAAGGGAGATAAGTATGTTTCTACAGTTGCCTAACATGCTACCTGTTTTTCCTATCAGGCAAACAAAGCAATTGAGAACAATTTTCTCACTGCAGATCAAATCTGCAAAATCTTATGCCCTGCGCACAAGCATGCAAACTTGTATTTATGAATAAACAAATGCGGGAATTAGCACGCAAAAGAACCTGATTTTCATTCACAAAAAATAAGATGTTTCCTGTTAACTTCTGCACTTAAAACTCAGAAACAGATTTTCTTCAGGAATTAAAAACTCAAATAATAAGTTCTTTCTGAAACCCAGGGTCCCAAGAGTTCCAAATAACAACATTGCCCAAACAATATAATCCCGTTAAACAATACTACATTTTTCAGACTTACAGAGTAGAAATACAAGATTTAGCACTTGGAAGCCACATAATGCTAAGAACTGTATAACTGTTTGCGTAACTCAAATTTCAACCTAAGACAACAAGTCAGAGGGCAACTTATCCCCACCTCAGTTTGTCCAAGGTGCACACAGCATGTTTGTCATACAGCTAGAAAGTCAGATTTTCTAAGTTAGAATGCACCATCTCAACTGTAGGACTACCACGTGTCCAAGTACAAAGCTAATTTTAAAATAAATTCGGTGCTAAATAAACTTATTTATTCCTACTATGCAAACTCAAACCCAGGAGGATGCTTCAAACATGCTTTAATTAAGAAAGTCTTGCCACATGACATGAAAACATCTACTCAGAATTTAGCTATGATATGCAAAAACTGCAGAATTGCACTGTGCTAGACTCATCTCTTTAGCTGAACAATGCATCAGTGTCAATCCATTAAGAGTATCTTTAACATTTACACCACTAACAGTCGCCATAACATTGTGACATATTCAAAGTCAAGCTCATGCATAAGTCATAAGCTCACTGGAGGTCTACATCCAAATCTACATTAAGTAATCATACCATGGGCGGTGCTGCTTCGTCCATCAATTTCAATATTAGATTCTGTGCTTGCTCTCGAACTTGGTCTTTGGCATCTCCCATACGATCTATCAAAGGCAGGAGAACTACAGGAGAGGGGAAAAAAAGAGATTAAATACCCAATGAAGATTTTCTAATGCGTAAGGATATTTCCTGAAACAGATTTAAGATACATCTCATTAAAAAATAAAAGCTGATTTTAAGTTGGTCAAAATATTTTAAAATCTAAAATGTATTTCTGAGTATGTTACAAGACTAACAAGTGTATTGGACTGAAATTGAAGAAAACAGTATATTCCAACAGGCTAAAAAGAAAGCAAGCTTCCCATCTTAAAAACTGTATGAATGACTTAATCTTCAAAATTATGCCAGTAGCTGCTGAATGTCTGGCTTTTCTGAAAAATAATACTAGGCCTGGTGAGTGAGAAAGAATTGGGATAGCAAAAAGGGACTATTTTAAAATCAGTGGGATTTTTTTTAATTACAAAAAATTTTAAAGTTTTAAATCCTCCTATTTACACAGTGTATCTTCTGGAAACTAGGCCTTACTTCAGTAAAACTATTGGAAAAAAGTTACTATTTTAAAACAACTGTCGTCAAATAATATTTAACTAAGACTGCATGATAGCTGATGATTTCACATCCCAAAAATCAGAACTCACTCAAAATGAAAGGATTTGCCAATTCTTTTCACTGGCTTATCCAACGAGAAGTTCACAATTACATCTGATAAACAAATTAACATTACAGTGTTTAGGAAAGTTATCTGAATGAATGCTTGTATCAGCATTATGCAAGACATTCTGCTACACTTGTTCCCAGTCCTCCCATCTGGGGCTTACACACATGCTTTGTGAGACTCTTCCCCTCAGTGATTTCAGTACCAGTTCTTCAAAATGAGGGGTGACAACACAGACTGCACCTCGTTCCCTCAGGAAGTACAACTGACATGGAATTGGCGGAGATGTCACCTCCTGCGAGACAGTGCTTTTAAAGTTAGTATAAGCACTCGAAACAGCACCTAGAGAAAGCAGTGTCACATGCTAACAGTAAGATTTACCTTTTGACAGCTCAACCTTCCGCATTAGCTTGTCTTTCTGATCTGATCCACAGTATCAGTCACGCAGTCCAGGTGGAACTTACTCAACACAGACCACAGTACCCACCCAGCCCATCCTGCTCCTGCACTCTTAGGGCTAAGTTTGCAACTACCATGTCATTTATTCCAACCTTCTCAAACTAGCATAATGTTTACTGTGAGTCTTTTGGAGACTTGTCCGTATTCCAACCAATAAAGATACAAGGAACAGCTAAAACACCCTTTTGCTGCATTTGATGTTACGTCTCCGAACACTTGAGAGCATTCTACAGTTGCTGCCTGATCTCTCCCTGCTGCTGACTGCTATAAAATGAATTTTCCTATTCTACTCACAGAAGAAATAACTGTATCATCCTATTTGTTGAAAGGGAGACCTGAGAGAATTTTAACAGTACTTAGTGATTTTATAGTAATAACTAAACAACAGCATTGCCTGCAAAAGAAAGGGAACAGAATCAGTAACTCGAGAAGGCTCCTCAGTCCTCTGTTCCTACATTAAAAACAGCAGCCATTTCTGTACCGTGATTATTACTGGACAAAAACACTGTTGAAGTTTGAATTTCCCCTCCTGCTGTATCTGAATGTCACAGTTAAAGGCTGGGCTGGCTATTAAACCAAACACTTTCTAATCATCCTAATCTGAATTCTACTGCCTTGGCCTATTCCACTGACATCTTTAAATACTGCTACCAAGTTTTTCCATTTTTCATCTACCTCCATTTTACAGTTTGAAGAGAAGGGAGGCAGGAGGAGGGGGGGAGATTTGGTGGTGGTGTTTTGTTGGTATGGTGTGGGTTGTTTTGTTTTGGGTTGGGTGTTTTGTTTGGTGAGGGTTTTTTTCCATTTTCTGAACACAAAAGAAACATCCAGACTCGAGAAGTGAATTTGCGAGTACACAGCTGACCTCTCCCCTAAACTTCCCATCACTTACACACTTACTGATTGCATTTTTCTTCCCAACAGTAATTTTCATTAGTATTTTCAGCACTTCTGAACTGACCTTTTACCCATAGCATATGTTACCGGTGCAGTCTGCTACATTAACCTGACTCTTGGGCAGCTGAAGGCAACACTTGCGTTACAGAGAGGGAAAAAAACACAGCCACTGAGAAACTGTTCCAGCGGAGGGAAACACAGCGAGTGCCAGTCCTGCAGGAACACGGCTCCCTTGTGACTAGTTAGCACACTGAGCCAGTTGACGGAGCTGCAGATACCAGGGCTCCGCTCAAGTCACCAAGGCAAGCACAGACAGCTACCAGAAGCCACTGAACAGTGGTGAGGTCATGGAGTTAAACTAAGCTATGACACAGCCCATAGATTTCAGCGAGCATAGCTACTGAACACACCAGCCTTTGTCACCCGCGGAGCTGACAGAGGGACAACCTGCTGTGGGAGCTGTTAAAGGGCCCAAATGTCTGCAGGCTTGACTTCTTTTTTCTCCTAAATCTCAAGTTCCTGTAAGATCCCATATAAGGCATGATATATTCTGTTTGCGTTCAGACAAATGAAATTAGGCTGTTGAATGCTGGTAACCACCAGCTGGATCTCAGTTTGGTAGTTCATCTTTTCTGTCAGAATGAGTTCCAACAGGCAATTATTTGAAGTTGGTTGCCTATTGATGAAGTTTCAGAATGCTCAGCCAGAAGGGCATCTCCACCAAACATATTTCAAGTTGAATTCCTAATGCCTTCATCACTTTTTCTCTACATTAGACATGTCTTGGGAGAGCTGTATTGAAGAATAGCTGAATTATTTTAACTGTCCTTTCTATGAATGAGTGGGAAATGCATCTCCCTACCTAAACATTCTGACAACATTTGAGACACTCAGGTCCATCCCAGCATCCTGTTTTGCTGACCATCCTTCCTTTCTCCCTACTCCAAGCCTTCCGGCCTCTCCTTGCTCCTCTCTAGTCCTGCCCAGTGAAACAGAGCACAAGAAACTGAATTCTCGTAAGAAATCTCACCTAAGCCCAAAGCAGCAATACAGCTGAGTATCAGAGATGACAGTACAACACAGGCTTTTGTTCTACACCAGGATAAGCCAGTGCTGTCACTAGAGAGCAGCAGCTTTGCCTACTCACTAAACCAAATGCTGTTTCCCTCCTCACAGCCCATACCCCCACTTGCACCAGTATTTGTGTGTTTACAAGGTGAACTGAGGACATACTCAGATATTCAAGATGATACACACACATCAGTCAAAAGCATGAGCCAAGAGGTGTGTTGGAACTGAGCCAACAGAACAGCCTGTGGAGATTTTGGCACCTTAGGAAACATCTACTGGGTGTTTGTGCACTAAGATTTTATAAAAAGCTTTTTACCTTGGCCAGCTTTAGTCAGGCTTCTGTCCCTACAAGGAACAGCTGAAGTCATACTTGCAATACAAGGGCACCCTTCACTAAAAATCAAGTCTCTGCTTTAGAAGATCAGAGCACTACTACATCCCAAAGAATGCATGACCAGAAAATACATCACGAAGAACAATGCCTTTTTTTCCCCCCAACTTCATTCCAAATACACCTGAGCAATCATTCTGGCTGATACTTTTCCTTTAAGTTTTATATGCTTTCTCATCAGCATTATCAAATTAGCATCCTTCTTTATGCTGCAGTGCAAATGTATGCATTTGGTAACTTCTGTCACCAGTCTGCAAATTAAACAATCTCAAATGGATGTTGGAATTAAGATGTTGGTGTTGTAGGTGAGGAAGGAGAAGTAGGACCATGCATGAAGGCAGTATTCAAAGTGGCAGTCTCCTAACAAGTTACCCAGTGAAGTACATAATTTGTCACGTTTAGTATGGATTCACGCATTCCCACTGTTTTATATTAACCTTATTCATCTTATTACTTTTGTTGCCTAGTTTCTTTAATTATTTCAAAGGGATTTCAGAAAACCTAATAACATATGACAATTTTCTTCCCTTTATTTATTTCTGCCGATATGCAGCGAAACATTACACTAAACTTAGAAGACACCGATTCCCCTTGCAGTTGCTGGTTATTTTTTGCAGAGCCAAGAGGCACTATATGCCATTCAATTTGCCTTCTCGATACACTTTAGCACATTGTTCAAAGTTTCCTATCACTACCAGCCACTCCTGAGTTGTTCTTTTTAAGATTTCTACAGTTATCTATGATTTTACAGGTTTTGATTACTAAGTGTTACCAAAAATATTCTATAGCACACATTAATTCTACCAGATCTACTTCAAACTGACCTGCTATTTATGTCTTTTTCCTTTCTAATTGCATAATAGTTACCTTTCTGTCATATCTCCAACAGAGCTTATTATCCCATCAGTTTATTTTCTGCTGTTTGTCCTCCTTCTCTTGGCTCAGTAAACCTAAATAAATTTTCATTTATACAAATTCACATAATGATTTTATCATTACTAGTTGGATGGTAGATACAAGAATTCAGACCAAAATCAAACCAAAGCCTAGAGAGTCATAGTACAGCCTTGAGAGATTACATATTTATTTCATCTACGAGGACTGAACATGATAAACATAATAAATCACAGAAGTCAGGGCCTAGAATGGAACCCAATGTATTTTTAAAAATCATGAGCAGCTTAACTATATGACCCCTGCGGCAAAGAATGCCATAGGTAGCACAAACCATTTCCTTTTGTTAAACTTTAACAAGGGTTCCTTCTGCTATGGCACAAATATGGAGCTTTCCACTTTGTATTACTGCCCACAGCTCCCTCTCTCTTGACTACTTACACCTGCTCTTGGTAAGAACCCATTTTACATATACCTTCTCATACCTACCCACACCTATGAACCAACTTTAAATAGTCCATGTCTATTCTACTGCAAAGACTTACGAAAAAAGCATTAAGCAAATAAGAATTTTTACCAAGGAAACAACATCAGTGTTGGCAAAAATTCTGTTACTGAAAAGTCTTAACTTCTTGTCTCAGAACATTAAAAGAATTTATCAGTGTCTCAGTCTCAGGAACATGAGAAGAGAGTCTTTCAAAAAACAAAGAGTTTCAAGAGGTGTATTACTAGACCAGCAAGAAAACTAGAAAGTAAAGAACAAATGTTCATGTCATGATCTGAAGTTTTTTAGCTCTAGGCTAGGTTTTTACAGAACTAGTATTAATTAGAACCCAACAGAAACCAAGGAAGGCTAGGATTTCTCTACTCTCATTTAACAGCACTGCATTTGTAGGTGCCATACTGTGAAGTGTCTACAGACAGCAAGCAGATGGTAGTCTAGATCATAGCCTATCACTCAAGCATGGATCACTTCAGGTAAAATTCACCCCCACTACTAATAAATTCCAGTGCTAGCCAACCAGGATATAAAAAGCTTTAAATGGCTGCACAGAGGGGTTTTTTTCTCACACTAAAGCTTTAGAGAATCTGGCACGAAGATGAAAAAAGTCACAGCTTAAATCAGCTATGACCATTAGCTATGATCGTTAACTATAGAGGGAACCAAAGCAAATTTAAGGATTTTCTAAGATGTTGCAGGAAGTTCATCTTTTTGTTAATTTTGAAAATATAAAAGCAATTCAAAACATCTATTCTGGAGAAAAAAATACAAACAATGGAGTCTCCTCTAAAAGCCTTTTCTAAAAAAGTCTGAAATAGTCAGCATTTTATTAAGAAAATTCTACAACACATACCCAACACAGCTTTTCCTGAGGTCAATAAACAATAAAATTAAAAGGCACTATCAGACAGAACACCTGACTCGCATTTAGATACAACAAGGTATCTTTGAGACAAGACTTCTCCCATGTAAAGAGAAAAGTTTGCTTTACATTATCTAAGCAATTCAATTTCTTTAATTATTTGGTTTATTTTCAAAGTTTTCTCTTAACATCCGAGGTTGGGCATACTTTAAGGAAAGACACAGCCAGATAATCTTGAAGGCCCCTTCCAACCTAAATTATTCCAGCTTTTATGTTTAGATGTTCTGCAAGCATTTGTAGTCTGGAATCCTACAGAAGATCATGCCATTAGTCTCAACATTTAAATTAAATTAATACGAATTAAAAGTAAGAATAAAAATCAGTCAGTCCCTTAAACCTGAAGATACAATATTTTTCTACATGCTATATACCCACAGTAGCTCATGCTAAAACAGTTCTTTGTTTTCATGGTGTTGAGGAAAGCATTTCTCAATACATCATTAAAACCACTTACTGAAGAGTCACACCTTGATTAAACAGCGCATTTAAGTCTTTTCCATCCAAAATTTTTAATTATTAAGCAGGTGAAAAAGCAAAACTCAAGAACTTGGATGTCGCTTATCTAAATGCAGTCTTATTCAAACAAATATTCTCAAATTCTTGTGCCAAATGTTTTTAATCAAAATTCACCCCAAAACTAATGCACATTGCAAGTCCTTACAACTGCTTTAAAATAAACCAGGTGACATACTTGCACGCTTAATTATGACAATAAATTTGAAAGAGCATTTAGAGTATTCTGAAGAGTCTAATTTAAAGGTTCTTCCATCATTTCCAGGAGCCACCTGGGAAAGCATTTAAACACTTCAAACTGGTTTCACATCTTACTATACAGCACTACAACAATCTTCCGAAATTATTTTTGCCCACTGGTATCATGTTATAGTGAGAAGAATTTGAAACTGCTATTGCACATATACAGATATTTATGTATGGGGATTTGTGTGTAAAATGTGTGTTTATATTCAGACATACATATATGTACATATATAACGTAACCTGCACTTGGGTTTTTTTAAGTATCAACACATTTCCTTTAATTTGCAGATAACAAATATATTCTGCAACATCTTGTAAGGTATGTGAAAGTGAACGATAATATAATTGTATTCTAGACTAACGGCCAGGTATATATGCAGAAAAATGTTATGATATAACACCACATTAAAACTGAAACAGATTCCATATACCTTTATTATACTTTTTCTTTTCCTATTCTTTTGACAATAACAAGAGGGCAAAATAACATACACTCCTTTTAGAAAATGAAACTACAAGTACAGACTCTTCCCAGAAACTCCATCATCAAATCACATTTGCCCATAATTCTAATATTCTCTTTTATTTCTGATATATAATATTTTAATAATTAATGCCATTATCTGGGAAAAGACATTGTGACAGTAATTATGTACTCTTATGTAATCTCTTTTAATCACAGAATCATAGAATCATAGAATGGTAGGGGTTGGAAGGGACCTCTAGAGATCATCTAGTCCAACCCCCCTGCTAAAGCAGGTTAGCCTAGAGCAGGTTGCACAGGAATGCATCCAGGCGGGTTTTGAATATCTCCAGAGAAGGAGACTCCACAACCTC
>VZSC01010427.1:48496-111902 GCA_013398225.1 Steatornis caripensis | reverse complement strand
CCCCTGGGGAACACCGCTGGTCACAGGCCTCCAACTAGATTCTGCGCAACCGATCACAACCCTCTGCGCTCTGCCATTCAGCCAGTTCTCGACCCACCTCACTGTGCACTCATCTAAGCCACTCTTCCTGAGCTTTCCTAGGAGGATGTGGGAGACAGTGTCAAAAGCCTTGCTGAAGTCAAGGTAGACAATATCCGCTGCTCATCATAAAAGGATAACACCTCGGAAGAAAGTCACTGCAACATTAGATTGTTGCCTAGGAGACTGAATTATCAGGCATTACACTTCAATACAAAGACCACTAACATTCTCTTCAGAATACTAGAAAGCATCTGTCCTACAACTATTGTATTGATTTTGCCCAAATCTAATTTATGGCATGTATGTAGGCTGTACAGTTAGAAATAAGAAAAGCATTCATGTTTTTTACTTCTCAGCAAAAAGCCTGTAATGCTTATGGGGGTGCACATTGTCCCATTTAAAGAAATTTATCCTCGTCATAATGGAACAGGAAATTAAACACGGGAAAAAAAGTTATGTTGTGCCATGTTATAGTTGGATAATAACACCATTATACTTCCATCGTTTACTGAGTTCTGAATCATGAACTATAACAACTCAGGGTCATCAAAACACTCTTTATTAAGAAAAAAATACATTTAATGTTCCAGGTATTTCATGACAAAATACAGCTATGAAAGTGAAATTTCACCTAGAAATTAGAATTCATTGTTTTTTTAAAAAAGGCAGAAAACAGAGTGGTCAGCTATTTTACATACACATCTTCTTTTGCTATATTCATGGTGCAATCCAGATCTTTAGTGAAAATGCAAGTACCCACAATAATTTACTGCAATAAACAAGAAGTTAACTATATTTTTGAATATCTCAAAGTAATAATAAAATTGCCTGGAAAAGTTCTATTATACTTGTCTTTTAAAAATAATATACTCACATTTACTTGACCAAAACAGAAGAAACTAAATGCCTACCATATAAAATACTACTAAGATTTTCTGTGGGACTATAAGAACCTTATTACTTATTTGAAGTATTTTGTTTCCAAAATTCCCAACATTTTCAGGCTTGATACCATGATCTTTATTTTCTCTTCGTATCACCTGTATGAACTGCAAATTTGCAATGCATGATTACCCACCTTGTTAACTATGTTTACGTCAAACAACGACCTAACTGAATACAACCAAGATACAAAAAAAAAAAGCTAAAATGGCAGTTTGCATAGAATAGTTGATTCTTCTCAAATGCATAACTTTGTGAAAGTTTCAGGGAGGGGGGTGGGGGAAAGCAGCTTACTTTTTCCTACTTCTAAGCAATTTTCATCATCCAGATGTAACAAAGAAGTTACATCTAAAAACCGAACTAAAAGTTCTCCCACAGCATTCTCCTGGGGAAACTGGCTGCTCACAGCCTGCGTGGGCTTCACTGGGTAAAGAACTGGCTGGATGGCCGCGCCCAAATAGTTGTGGGGAATGGAGTTAAATCCAGTTGGCGGCAGGTCACATGTGGTGTTTCCCAGTGTTCAGGATTGAGGCTAGTTCTGTTTAATATCTTTATCAATGGTCTGGATGAGGGGATCAAGTGCACACTCAGTAAGTTTGCAGATGACACCAAGTTTGGTGGAAGCGTTCATCTGCTTGAGGATACAGAGGCTCTACAAAGGGATCTGGACAGGCTGGATCGATGGCCCTACGCCAGTTGTATGAGGTTCAATACGGCCAAGTGCTGGGTCCTGCACTTGGGTCACAAAAACCCCATGTAATGCTATGGGCTTGGGGAAGAGTGGCTGGAAAGCTGCCCGTCAGAAAAGGACCTGGGGGTGTTGCTCAACAGACGGCTGAATATGAGCCAGCAGTGGGCCCAGGTGGCCAACAGCGTCCTGGTTTGTGTCAGAAATAGCGTGGCCAGCAGGAATGGGGGAGTGATCGTGCCCTTGTACTCAGCATTGGTAAGGCCCCACCCCAAATACTCTGTTCAATTTTGCCCGCCTCACTACAAAAAGACATTGATGTGCCAGAGCATGTCCAGAGAAGGGCAACGGAGCTGGGGAAGGGTCTAGAACACAAGTTCTATGAGTAGCAGCTGAGGGAACTGGGGTTGTTTAGTCTGGAGAAAAGGAGGCTGAGGAGACCTTTTGGCTCTCTATGACTACCTTAAAGTAGGCTGTAGTGAGCTGGGGGTCGATCTTTTCTCCAGAGTCGTAAGTGACAAGAGGAAACAGCCTCAGGTTGCACCAGGAGAGGTTTAGATGGGATATTAGGAAAAATTTCTTCACCAAAAGGGTTGTCAAGCACTGGGACAGGCTGCCCAGGGAAGTGGTTGAGTCACCATCCCTAGAGGTATTTCAAAAGATGTGTAGATGTGGCGCTTAGGGACACGGTTTATTGGTAGACTTGGCAGTGTTAGGTTAATGGTTGGACTTAATGATCTTAAGGGTCTTTTCCAACCTAAATGACTCTATGATCCTACTTTCTTCTGGCATTTGTGAAGAACTCACTATAACTGGAGTTAGTACACACAGAGTCAGCTGTCGCATAGCAGAGACAATACAGCTTTCATAAAAGGAAGTGGTACCTCGCAAACTTGTACAAGCTTTCTGCAAAATAGCTGTGCAGAAGGTCACTCATCTAACAGGGTGCAGCTGGATTTTCACATAGTCCTCAAGAAGGGGTCACACAGGAAGGAAGGTACCATTAAAGATAAAGGCATGGAAAAAAGAGACACCTTCCTGAACAGCAGACCCTAAATCCACCATCACTGCCCATGAAACAGATTGTTACAGTGGACAGTCTCATGAATATATTACATCAATTTTCAGGAAGCAGAGATGTAACAAATAAATAGATTATCAATAATTATGAAAGTAATAGATGATATAATAAAACCAAACAGAATTATGCCACTGTAAACATATACTGCATCCGTGCTGCTACAACTTTCTCAACTCAAAAGCATTGCAACAGAAAGATACTGAAAGGGGAAACAAGAACAATAAAAACCTGGAACCACGCGTACACAAGAAACGATTAGACTGGGACCCTTACCCAGGGTGGGGAGGGAGGAAGGATAGCAGGGGAGAGGCACAGAAGAGATCCGTAAAACAAAGACTAGTAGTCAAGACGATAAGAAATGATAGCTTACCTCTCTACCACAAGATCTAGCAAGCATCAAGTTATCAGGCAGCCAGTCCAAAACAAGAGTTTTGCATAATCAAGCATTACTACCAAACACTGTAGAAGATAAAGGTCTATGTGGGTTCAAAAACTAACCAGATAAAGCTGTACGAAAACAGGGTGACAGCGGAGACACTGAAGATACCATCTGCTTCACTGGCCCTAAACTGCAAGACTGCTGACAGCTAGGGGCCATACTCAAGGAGTTATCACTGTGTGTTTGTCCTGTCCTTCCGTTTTTCTCATGCGCCTGCAAACCGATCACTGTCAGACACGAGCCTTTGCTCTGACATACTGGAGTCATTCTCGGATTACATTAGTCAAATCTGCAGAGTCAACAGAACATGATTTGGAAGACTGCTGGTTCTTCAAGTTTTGCTGAAGGAAGTAGATTTCTTGCTCATCAGTGTGCTTTTAATTACTCTCATAAACCCCAGACTATCCACACTCCCAGGCAGTTACAATAAAGTTTTTGTATTACAGCTTCACTGACAAAAACTGAAAATGATCCAAATCTTGTTGGAGACAGCTACCAACGGCAGAGAATTCATACTATAAATCACTGTTTTAAAAAGTAATCTAAAATATATGCTGTTTTCTGCCTTTTCAAACATTTCAGTGTCTGTTAAGCTTATACAAGAGCTGATCGTGCACAACAGTGCTTTGCATATTCAGCATAATGCTTTCTACAGGGCTTGATTCTGGAGATGCTCAGAAGACCAATTTCAGTTGAAGGCACTACCACTCGGCTTTTCTAAAAAAGTACTTCTCAAATACACAACTTCAGATGTCTACTCATGTTACACATGTTCGATGGCCATCCAGTGCCAGTAGTAAATGATACTGAGTACTGAAATTTAAATCTTTAATTTGCTCATCATCTCAAACTACTCAAATACTGGGACAAAAAAAAAATAGTGTTTTCAAACTATGCGCAATTGTTCACACTTAAAAAAAACAGAACCAGAAGAAATGAGAAAAAGCTGTCCAACTTTTAATAAAGTTGCTCTAATCTTACGTTCTACACACCACTAAAATATAAACCACAACAGAGTAAACCTCTGAAGCCAAGAACTGTTTGTAGCTACATATGGAGACTATTCAGAAATCAATATTCTGCATAGCACAATACGCCTCCAGGTCCCTTACGCTGCTCCAATACAAAGCTAATCAGCCAGAGAAAAACCCTCTGCAACAAAACAGATTTAAATTCTGTAGCACTCTACTGGCAGTAGTTTTACAGCATCCTGAAATATGCTTCCAATGAATTTAGTTAGTAACCTGACATAAACTATACTTTGTATTACTAAACTTTCAGATTTTGCAGATTTTTAAACTCTTGAATAGAAAAGTAGACAGATAAAGAAGAGGAAGCTTAACATTTTGACAGCCAATTTGAGATAGCTGGGGATGTGGAAACAAGATGCAAGATAATTCACACAAATTTGGGGAAAGGACATTAAGCTAGAAACTTCTGGTAAAAATAGCCAGTGATATAACACCAATGTATCGTTATCTCTTTTCAAGGACTGCAGTAAAATGAGCTGAGCAGCATAGTTTGCTCATACCTCCCAGAACAATCATACTTAGGCACATGTAGATCCAGTAAGTTGAAATTCATTCGAGTAAACATGTCACACAAGAATAACAGTTAGTACTTTTTTCATCCCATAAGAAGTCTAGACTACTAAAAGCTCAGTCGTTATCTAACAGGAGGTGGACCACACAGTCCTCTGAGACCACAGGCTTCAGCAGAGATAGGCTCTAATTAAAGTGATCTGCAAATAAAACCTTCAATCTTTACGCAAGTTAAAGGTAACACTTATGTTCCAATGTAATTTTTAGTTTACTGTCTTGGGGAGTGGTAAGCAAGTACACAGCATGGGAGCGGTAAGCAACTATATAGCATCAAACTAATTACCAAAAAGATATTCCTGGAACCTTTGAAAAATCCCAGCCACCAGCAAGAAACCATTGAAATTAATACTTACAAGTTAATATAAAATAATTTTAATTCCAACAACAGCAATAGGATGCTTACCAATATATTATAATTAGCTCAGAAAGCTTTCAACATGTTGCACTTCAGCTGCTAGGGAAGAGGGGGGGAAATGTCTTTTACTTTTTGGTCTTAAGAAAAAGAAAGTTGTAGTTCACTTACCAGTTCCTATATAGGATTTAAAGCGTCCTGATAGTCTGTCGACAAAGGCACCTAAAACATCTAATCCCAGTAATGCTACCTGTTGAAACAAAAGCATTAGATATATCAAACCATTCACTAAAGAATTTTTTAGAATATATTTTACAGAAATTAGACATATATATATGCAAGCGTGCTGACTCTGTCTTAACCTAAAGATAAACTAAAATTTAAATTGTAACCTAAAGTTACAATTAGAGAGCTGATAATTCCTTGAAAGCTTTCATTAAGACAAAGTTACCGGACTATGTTTGGAATGCGTAAAGTATATTTACATATACCATTTACATATACCAATTCAGATTTTTCAGTACTTGCCTTAAAACAGAAAGAAAATAACTATTAGAAAGCCAATGTTTTAGTATTTTCAACTACAAATTATTAAAAATTAAATTAATAATTAGGAGGACTAAGGAGCTGGAATAAGCTTTTTTTCCCCTCTCTGGATCATATATTAGGACTGCAGTTCTGTCCCTCATTTTCTTTAACAGATTACTGCAGAGGTCTAACTCAGTATTAACTGAAAATCAAAATTCTTTGAAACAGGTACCAGCAAGCCTTTAGGCCTTACCTCCTCTGCCAGGTTTCTAAACTGCTGAAAGAAACAAAATAGAATGCCTTAACAACAACAAAAAGAAAAAAGGGAGGGGGTGCAGTTACCAGACTCAGAAAAAGCAAACGATTTAAAATGCAAAACTAAGCCCCCAAACACAAGTACTAATACAGACTGGAAAAAAAAAACCCATGGTTTAAACAGTTCCCCAGATGCTAAGAGCTTACTTCAGTCTGGCTACTTAACTCATCCACTAAGGTCATTACATCATTTTCTAAACTCCCAAAAGAAAACAACTGAGAGAAGCTAATACTGTTTTCCCTAGCAGTTCAGACCACACCATTTGTCCACCTACTTGTTAAGCTAGGGAACTTTTATTTCTCTGCATTTGCTCTTGCCCCACCCCTCCCCGCACCACCCCCTCCCCAAAAAAAATTAAATCAGAAACCAAAAGGAAGCTCAAAATACTACTGGGATTATGAGGAAGTTCCCATCTATGAACAGAAACTAGATGAGAGGACAATATCCACTAACACAGAAACAAAAACACGATCAGAAATGATCAGTTAAACTAAATTATTTTAACAAGTCAGGACACCTTTTTTCACCCTTAACTATCCTGCATACTTTCCCAAGATTTCATTCTTAATTTCCTATAATAATTCATTATGAACATCAGAACCTGCATTTTCACATCCTGTAGTTAATTTGCTGCCCATGAAGGTGTAAGTATCAAAGGATGGACCACCTGAAGTTTGGGCATTCGTAACAGGTCTTCCTCCTCTTTATTTTCTAGCAAGACACACACTTCATGTCATGAAGACATGAGCAGAATTATTCCCCTCTATTAGCTACTTATTTTCATAAAACTTGGAACCACATTTTCTTGGACAATTCTGTTTCCTTAAGATCCTTATCTGTCACAATTGTTCACACTAGACAACAGGCCGAAAGAAAATGTGACTGGAGATGAAATCTGAGTACACACGGCCCATGCACACAGGATCATGTGCGCCTTGTTTCCACAGCAAACTAGGCAAATAAGGTCCCCATAAAATCCAGGATCTGCAGCAACTGCATAATTAAGTATATTTTAATAAATTCAGTATTAGTACAATAGATCAACTTTTAAACAGGAGATACAAAACTTAATTCCAAGTTAGTACAACTTACTTGAAAAGTTACATAATTTTATTACGTACTACAACAGAAAATAGCAAACATAACTGGATGGCACCGCTGGCTTAAATTACTCTACTGCCAACAAGTGACTGCATCTACAGCTTAGGATGAGAAAACAGAATACTATAATTGATAACTAACTTAGACAAAAAAATATCAGTCAGCTTTTAAGGTAATGTCAAGGCTTCCCAAAAGCTCCTTCCTCCAATGTTCTTTTCCAGACTGTCAAATTCCATGAGACCTGAGACAAAATCTCAATCTAAAAACTGCTGCCTGAAAGAATAAAGAAATGCATTCTGGATATACATTGTCTTTCTATGCTTCTGTTTCCTGACTACAAGCCCGACCTCAGACTTGTCTTCCAGTGACAACTTTTAAGATACCTTTCCCATGTAAGTATTTTGGGCTCTATTAATGCACAAACCACTGCCTTTCCTTCTGTAAAGAGAGTCTCTCCTCCGCACATTTTATTATCTCTCTAAAATCTCTCTTGAAAACTTCTACCATTCTGAACAGTAGCAGCTCAGAGATTTTATAGAGTAAAGCACACATGGCTGGTTTTTTACTACACACCTATTCTTCAGTAATCCCAAAGAAGAGTTCTGAGTAAGATGGGGAGTATTTCTTAATTAATTCCCCCAGAGTTTAGCTTCTAGGGTTTGGAGGGGGTTTTTGTGGGATTTTTTTGGGGGGTGGAGGGGGAAGAGGCATGGATTGTTTGTTTTTGAAGTCTCACCCAGATAAAAACAGTGGCCGTATGGAATATTTGAACCTCCATATACCTAAGGGTCAGAGGCTTGATAACTACCAGAGAAATGGCTATTCATCCTATCATGACTTATTGCCAAAGAATCCAATCACTTGTCTTTCATTTGTGTAAGAGTATTTTATTTTGGTCAAGATCATCCACTGAGATAACGCCTGCATATTCTGTATTCTTCTAGCCCTCCCCGTGAATGGGTAAAGTTTAATCACCTCTTATGATGCAAGTCACATTTATCTTGATTAACAATCCAAGCAGTTGTCAATATGGTGTCGGCTCTTTCTCCACCTAAGATTTGCTTAATGAATGCAGTAGTGGTTCCACTTCAATAATTAGTGTACAAAAGCCACTGCAGTAAATACTATCAATTTAAAAATCCTGATGAGTAGTTTTGTCTTGTGATGTCTTTTGTGTATGAAAACATAGTTCAGACTGCATGGGATGAAATAAAGCTTTCAAAAGTTGCCTTTTAAGTCGGAGTAAGAGATGAGACTAATCTTGGCTTTAAGCAATGCAACAGCAGCAAACACTGCTGTGAAATTCTCATCTTTTCAGCAGCTACTAAATAGGAACCTTTACAGGTAAGAGGTAATGGAATAGGTTACTACAGTCTTAAAGGAGCAATCCTCTACCTACAACATGATGGCTATTCTGCAGCTCATGCAAAGTCCTTTATGGTCTACAACTCTGAAAAGATAACAGGTACAAAATGTCACAAAATCTGCAAAGTGAGAAAATATGATGTGACCTCAGACTGCAAGTAAAGGGAAACTGAGGTAAACTGCTCTAGCTACAAAATTGGCTCTCATTACATGTTTCAAAACAAGTCATCTGAAGCATACCACCACAAAGTATACCAAATAAACGACTTCTTATTGTTTTTGTAAGTTGGTCTTAACATTTCTCTGCTTTGATACACAATGTTCTGAATTTCAGCATCTCCTGGTACTGCAGTACTCAAGCAGCCCTTTGGAAGGAGTCCTTAACAATAGACATGGAGTCACATGAGCAGCATTCCAAAAAAAAACCCAAACCAAAACAAAAAAAACAGTCCAGGCAGAGCGGATCTGCAAGAAAAATGTTCCAAGTTCTCAGACACTGTGTGGGACCATGTACCAACACAGGCTCTCCACTAACAACAGAAAAACCTCTCACCAGCACCACAGCTCCTTCCGCACCACCTTCAGTGAGGGATGTACTCTGAGATTAAAATCATTGCATCTGTTTTTTACTCCACATTCATTAAGCCTTTTGCCTGCTGCCTAGAAAGAGCCTTTGTATGTTGAGACTGACTCATCAGCTCGCTATTGTTTGATGTATTTAAAAACTGCTTCTGAGGTTCACAGTTGAAAAGACATTTAGGCTTATTTGAACCAGAGTTGGTTAGTTGCTGAGCTACTCTAACAAGCCAGTGTTCAGGACCGTCCTTGACTTCTCAGATCAGAACAAAATTACCAACCCAACTGAGAAATATTTATCTGTTTTGTAAACGATCAGACTCTTTACTGAAATCAAGATGTTCCAACTAAAATGTGACTATGAATTGAGCTTATTTCTTGCTCTGCAGCTTGTTCCTTTTCCAGCTCTACTTCTACATAGTCTTTCCAGCACTGCCACAGCTCTTCTGTATGCAACTTCCAGGCATCTAAGTCTTTGCTAGGAAAAGAAATACTGGTCTTCAAACTGTACCTGGTTAACCATGCATGCTTACTACTATTCGCATTGTGATTCTGTAATTTCCCATCCCTGTGGGGGACATCTTGGGGGCAGGACACTGACGGGGAAACCACCTCTAGTTACATATATTGCCAAATTATCTTAATTCAGACATCCTTAGATTTGGACATAGAATCTCTGAACTGTGTATGGAAATATGGATTCTGCAGATCACAATCTGCAAACTAGTCATGAGAATCTAATGGGGAAATTATGGAAGTCACTATCTGGAAGTCCAAAAGAATGCAGTTAAGGAATTGGACTTCCTGTCACCATGGAGACAGCTGTGGTATCACTAACAATCAACTGACAAACATAAACCAGCATGCCAAACAACTATGCCCTGCAAGAACTGGAACATGCACTGCAATTCTGGAACAAGCCATACACAAAAACATTATTAGGTTTTTTTAAAATGTTGTCAGCCAAGCTCAAAGATGCACTTTCTCAATTCTCAAGGAATCTCAAGCACCTTGCAAGTAGTTAAACATCAAACCAAAATGTGTATGCACATTCAGTCTCTTCTGCTTCACTTCTTGATGTTTTTATTCCTAGTTCTCTTCAATCATCTCCCTCAATACACTTCTCTCCTATTTCACAAGGTACTTACCCATTTTTCGCTCCCTTTACTATTTTCCACTCCAATTCTCTCCACGTCACCCACTTCTGAGATCTACCCATGCTCCATTCCCTCCCTTAATCCAAAAGCTTGCACAGATACCAAAAACTGCCCCCTGCTCCATGGGCAGAAGCAAGCTTCCATTTTCCTGGGTTTATTCTTCAGCCCAGGTGGCTCTTCAGTCCCAGCTAGGTCACCTTCAGACTCCATTCTCGCTTGTACAAGAAAATGCATTGCTGCAATCCTCCCACGCAGCATCAGTTGGGCAGCTGCCTCTGCTGAGGGCAGCCAAAACTGCAGTCCCAGCTGCTGAAGCTACCACACACATCATCTATACTTTAGATATCTTAGCTGACAAGAAAGCATTATTTCCATTCTCTTCCTGCTTTCATCTTCAAGGGTACAAATGAAACATTGCCAAAGATGTGTACAATCTTTCTTTTTCTTTTTTTTTTTTTTAAATGTATATCACATTACTTCGCATTGCAAGGAGAGAGAGAGGTTGCTGGTAATCTAACATAAAGTCTTTAAGTTCAACAATTTGAGTTGCAAGTTCTTTAGCAAACGCAGAGCCTCCTCTACTTAAAAATAGAAGTTTAGTGATGCAAAGCAATGTTTTCCAACTATAACTTGGACTACAAAGTAACACTCTCCTGAGAGTATCAAATCTTTGCTACTTCTAAAAGTACACATCAGCCGCAACTCTCACTGTCTCAAAAAGGGTATAGACTAGCAAACTTAGGACAGTCTTCCTTTCATAATCCTTCTGTAATGGCCAACCACAAACCATTTCAACGTCGCAGTGCAAGTAACAACACTACCAGAGGATTGTTGAATGAATCACCTATATTTATCCAGAGACTGATGAGTGTAGCTCAGCACTGAAAAGGCTTGGTTTCTTCAGAGGTCCTTCTCAACAGGCATAGATCTGGGAGGTCCTTCTTATTTTGACCTCTCCTGTACAGCAGCCAAAACAAGCAAGCATAGTGCTGTCATAAAAATTTTAAAGCTTACAAAAAAAAAATCTGGTTTACTGTCCTTTCCCCATGATGTAAACTGTAACATTCCTCTCCCCCCCGCATTCATTAAGAAACATTTACCCTATTTTGAAGAACACATTAGCGTAACACTCAAAATGGTTACTGGAAAAACGTTTAAAGTCTTCTGTGATTTCAAAATCTCTCACAATCTTCAAAGTGACTTGAGTTCAGACTGAAAGTGTGATCTCCAAATTGTTCTGTATTCTGTGGACAGTACAGTGATCACTATCCTAAAATGTCATGTACTGCTTCCAGCTTGATCCATTACAGAAATACCTACAGCTTGCTTCATGTGTACGTTAAATGTTCCTTCCTTGACCATTGCCATAAATTTTTCATAGATATTGTTTCAAGGATAGTGAGCATAAACCAAAAGCAATACAGCAACACCTGACATTTTAAGCCATTTTCTTTTCGAGATTGTCTGGTTTAAACTTCATGTACTGCAGTAGAAGCAGCCTCTGTGCATAAAGGCCTTAAAGAAAGCATGTTTAAAAGCAGGACTCAGTGGGAAGGCAATGAGATGTACGGTATTTCTCTTTGGAATATATAATTAAAAAAAAAAGCTTTCTTCCCCCCAAAGAAAACTGCACTTGAAAGCCTTTCTAAGGATGTTGATGGAGCAAAACAAAGCACACTTTATTTTAAGGACTTAGTACTTCCAAAAGAGTATCATTCTTTTTGCCCAAGGTCTCTTATTTTCTTTCCCATTTCCTCCTATTTAAATTGTATTAAATACACAGTGATTCCCACTCTCTGCTACTTACTCTGACACCTGCACCAGCTCCTCTTCTGTGCAGAGACAAGGATTCATGCAGCTGAATAGTAGCCCACTTCTGAAAATGGGTCCAACAAATGAAAAAGAGAAAGCATTTTTTCAGCCAGATCTCTTCCCTGAGCCTATTTACTATGCAGCCTCACAAGCACTCACATCAGAGCAATGAAGGCACGATGCAACATAACAACTCAGCAGCCAGGGAAAGGAACTGCTTGAATCAGCAATGCCGCTAAAAACACATGTTGAACCACATACAGCTCACGCGTGTCAACCGCTGTGAATTCTATTTGAAGGATGCACCTCTCCTCTTGCACGATGCAGAGCTTGGAAAGGGTCTCTATTCACACTCAAACCAATCAAACTGGAGGCTAAAAGGGACAGCCCTGTCTGCCTCTTGAGTTGTAGGCATATTTGATCTGGTGCACTTCAATCTCCTGTAGCATCAGTCAAACAGTCTTGCTGAAACACTGGAAAATTAATTTAAGATCAACAGAAAGTTAATTGCCTCAAGAACAAGACTGAGAATGCCTGGCCACAGGAGAAGTAGAGCTGCTACTTCAACAGGGACTACAGTCAGGCTGCATTACACAAACTGAAGCTGCAAAACATTCAAGAACTGTCAATTCCACCTCTGGAGAAGATGCCTGAGAGTTTGAGACTATATACTCCGCATTCCTAATTAAAGGCTGGACAAAATTAGTTTTAATTAAACTTAAAATAATTAAAACTTCTTGGAAGTTTTCCTTGTCTCCTGGAGATCTGCTTGATTATTTGGCTAACATTCAACAGTTTATTTAACATTCTGTGAACACAGAGCATAAATAATATATGAAAAAGTAATAATTATTACTCAAGAAAAAGAATTGAGCTTGGAAACTAAAACTGGATTCATACACAGACAGGTTGAACCACATTGTCGCTACACAGAAATAAGGGAAGTAGCTCCCACATAGCCAAGATGAAACAACCAACTTGAAGAAAGGAATAATGAAATTCAGCAAAGAGCTCAAAGTAAAATATTTCTCCTCCAACAAAGACATTTAAATTACAACTATCTGCTAACAGACTAAGGAAATATCAGGATCTATACAGTAACTGAAAAATAAAGGTTGAGGCGGGTCCTCTTTTATCCCATTTTTCTGTCCTGCAGGTTACAGTCCTACAGCTCACTACAGTACTGGCCTTTTGTGTAGCATATTTTGGCTTGTGTACAACTTCAGATCCAAAATAACCCACGCAATTTCTTCCTGAGGACTGCTGCTCAATCACACGCCCCACATCCTGCATTTGTGCATTCAATTATTCTTATTGAAATGAAGGACTTAACATTTTTTATTTCTGAACTTTCCTTTTTTTTCCCAGATCTCAGTATCTCCATTTTGTTCAAAAAATTTTAAATTCTAGCTTCCACCTCACACACTTACATGCAGTCAACGACGTTGCAACTGCTGCTATCTCTTTGCAAGAACTTCAGACAAACCTCCTAATCACTCGTTTTCACTATTTGCAAAATTACAGTTCAAATCTTCCCTTTCTTTCTGGAAACTGCAAGCTCCTCCTGCTGGCCTTTTGTTGAACTAAAGACAAACCAAAATAAATACTTGCCAAACCAAGGAAATGCAGAAATACAACAATAACATTACTGGTATTTTCATATCTTCCAGTATTTGGTGTTGAGACAAAGCAAACTAAGAAAAATCTCACTCTACAGGAAACTTAGAATAAAAGATAACTCCAAGGATTTGTCTAAAAGAAAACAGACTATCCACACTATCAGGAACAGTGTGAAATCTGATTTTTTCCTTGCATCGAACAATCTGCTGCTCTGACATACAAAGATTATTAATTAGTTTTGTACTGGAGTTGAGAAATAACACAAGCTAAAATATCAACTTCAAAGGTAAGAAATCCAAAGATGACTCACAGTCACAAATGTTACAGATTACTCTTCTCACATAAAATTACCTTGAGAAACTACCAGAATTTTAGTCACAGCTTTTTATTACTTCTGATCAAGTATAATTTGCATAAAGAACTGAAAGTTGGCTTTATTGCTCAAAAAAAAATATCAAGAGGGTTAACAATTCAATTTTGATGGGCTTTAAATAAACACAACATGCCAGCAGCCAAGAGCAGACCTGCAAAGCTCTACTTGAAAAGTAGTATTTCTCCATCTCACTTCTCTCTAGCAGAAGTTTAAAGCAGATTTCCAGATTACTTAGTTGAGTCGGACACAGAACAGTTTGAGTCACCAGACTGTACAAAGTTAGACAATCTTGTAATTGTTTCAAATGACTATTGAGTACAAGAGAGACATAAGGAATGCGTTAATTAAAACTCATGTATACATAGATGAACATCCAGGTGAAGCCAGTAAAGACAGCAAATATCTATTAGTAGTGATACCCTCAGAACGAAGAATTAATTTACTGCTTGAAGCTCACCCGAGAGTCTCAACTCAAACATTAGCACTGTTCTAATCTTCTGAGATTGCCAAGTATTTCAAAGCTTAAGGAGAACAAATACCAGCAGAATAATACGACCACTCAACTCTTAACGCTTTGCATCCAATTTACCTGCTCCTTAAA
The DNA here is from genome assembly GCA_013398225.1 of Steatornis caripensis. Lineage (NCBI taxonomy): Eukaryota > Metazoa > Chordata > Aves > Caprimulgiformes > Steatornithidae > Steatornis > Steatornis caripensis. The sequence continues at coordinate 97,269 of VZSC01010427.1, read as the reverse complement.
AAGATTTCAGAATTCACTGCCTTTTTTTTCTCCACTATTCCTCAGAGCCCTGGGAAGACAGACATTTTGGAAAAAAGCAAACAAAAACAAAAAACCACAAAACCAAAGATCTCTATTGTAGGAAGAGAGAGGTTAGCCCCAACCAATATGAAATAAACCAAATTACAGTGCCAGGACACTGAGCAAATAATTTTCAGTTCAGTGAGCAATTCTAACGAGATCCAAATAAAAGCTTAAACTATGCACATCTTCTGTGAACTCCCGGGTGTTGAAAAGTTTTCAACAGTCTTTGGAAGCTAATTTATCACTGACTGCATAGACATCATAACTGAAGTACCCATAATACACCATTAAGGTCAGACTTTAAAGATGACTCACCTCTCTCTCTCTCTAGGTCACTCGTTATGTTCCGCAACCAACTCTCACTAGACCTTCATACCATTTGCAGATGAGTCAACACATTCTTAAACCCACCTTTCTGATTTATCAGTAACTCAAACTGGTAATTGCATTTTCCGCTTCAATGAGCTAGATGAAGTCAGAAATTTTCCTATCTGCTTTCTTAGTTTGGAACTGCCAGATTGTTTATTAAACCACTATAAATAGCCACAAACTTCAGAAAAGCAAAAGCACAGTTTATATGGCCAAAACCTCTTTGAGACAAGTTAATTCAACCTCGCTGATAACAAGTCCATATATGTTTACTGAGCACCTGTTCTCTTTCCCCCCTCCTCCTCTTGTCATCAAGTCTGCCAAATCAACCCTCCTCTTCCTATTCCCTCCAGATCCTTTCCCTTGGGGTTGTGTGAGGCACAGAAGCTTTCTGAGTTGGGCATTTCATAGGAAGTTTTATCTTCTCGTGCACAGCATGGAGTTGAGCCTTGAACTCAGATCCAGATAGATTTGGACTGGGAACATAAAGGTGAACTGTTTTTAGCTCGGTGGGCCCATGACACTTCAGGTCATCAAGGAAGAGATGCAACAGATCACACATCTTCTCTTGCAGTATGGTCAGCAGAGAAAGATACAGCACATCCAGGGCAAGTTACATCAGTTATTCCCTCATTCTCCAGACCAGTCACCTACAGTGGAAATAATACTCCCCCTCAAAACTTCCTCCAACGTTCCCCTACTTGTCACTCCAATTCGTCTAGCTCAGCAGCTCCCATAAGTAAGCCAGTCACCAGCCATTATCACCGCTCAGTTAAACAGCCATGTCAACACGGAGAGTTTAGTTACTTCAGGACTTTGAAGACCTGCAAAACCTTTAGCAAGATACAAGAAACAGATGATAAGCAGAATTGTCTAAGTGCTCTACATACCCATTTCTCAGCAGAGGAAAGGCTAACCAACAAATCATTAAAAATACAGTAATCAAAATTAAAGATTAATATTTTTCTTGAGAATACATGTAAGCCCCATGGTACTCGTTACTTTATGGTATAATTCAGGCCATGAGTTTAATAACAAACTCGGATCTAACATTTAAACATCTACCATCAATGCTTGCATTAAGATAAGATACACAAGTAAGATGCAAACCATCAGGAATATTTTTGTTTTGGAGCAGCAGATGCTGGCAGTCACCAGCACAGCCAGGAACACTGGGACTGATCACGAGCAAAACACGCTTGTGCTGTTGCTCTTAATATAATGCGTATAACATGCTTTGAAATAGAATCTTGTATGTACAAAGAACCACTAGTATGTGGACATAGAGAAGAGGTAAAAAAAATATTTTAATTATTATGCAAGCTATTTTTATAACTCTCAGAATTTAACCACATCTTGCATGACTGAGGCTTGTGAACTGGAGTACTGCATAATCCTCACTTACCCTACAGTCGTAACAGCCAAGGAATTCTGTCACCTAACATCAACAGCAAGCAAAATGCGTTGTCCTATGAAAAACACATCTTGAAAAGCAAATTTCAAGTATTAACTCCCAATTTTGTCAATTTAAAAGTGCAGGAAAAAACCTTTGCATTACCCTGTTGAGTAAGCATCCAGTCTTCTTTACACAAGAGTATTTAAAGACCTGTCCAGGTTTCACCGTAATCAATTATCACCAACAACTGCCCTCAGATTGGGAATTTAAAAGCAAACAAACTATGCTTGTCCAACACACATTATTTCCTCAAGCTAACCTGACCTTCAATGACAAATGTGCTCCACCGCCCCCCCCCAAAAACCATAATTTTTTGGCGCAGAGTTAAGCCATATTATTTTCAGACTTCAAACTTAGAAGTGTTATGTACAACCACAGCACCGTAAAGTCAACGGAGGAAAAAAAGTACCCATTTCATGAAGATACTGCCCTTTCAAGTTACTCCTAAACCTGCCTCCTGTGTCTAACCAAACAGAAAAAATTACAATAACCTCGCTACACTAAGTGAAAAGGCCCAAAGTGCAAGTTAATCCTCTTCCAAGGCAAGGCGGCGTGGGAAGGGGATAAAGCGCTGAGGGAAGGGCGGATCTCGCCCGCATTACAGCCCCCAGTGCAGCATCGCAGACCGACACCGCCACCCCACGACGGCAGCGCAGGCCTGGCCCAGCCACACACCCGAAAGAAAATTAAAAAAAAAAAAAACCGCTAACGCGAATACGACGGTCCTTGGTCGTAAAAGTACGTTGTCAATCGTGTTATCGGCTGGCCGAGGCCAGAAAAATGTACAAATATTACAACAGGCGTGTGCAGGAGTAATCACTGTTTTCCCATAGCTCAGCCTAAAACGTACGGAATAAAAAAAAAGCGAAACATGAGTCATCATTGTGTTGCTATAAAGATACTACATAACTTCCCACGTATAGAAAAGTCACCTAAAGACGATATAAACAACTTTAAACTTACAATGGGAAACCCAAGAAGCGAATTATTCATTAAATCGTATAAAACACACACAGTGTGATATGCAGCCAGGGAAATAGCACTCTCTACGGCCTACAGAAAATAATGGCAATCCCACAAAACATTACACCCAAGTACACAGACCACAGAATGGGAGTGGTAGTGAATAAAAAAAAAGAAAGAAAAAATCACCACCTATCTCGTTTCAAAATAAGAAATGCACCCCGACTGTGTAAAATAATTGCGTGGGTTTAGGGTTTTTTTTAATATTATGTGCAAAAACGTTTCACAACGATAAAAGCAAAACCAAAAAACCTACTCCTGATTGTTTCAGGACAGAGGAATAGGAACAAGAAAATGTTAGCCAACCCCTCCCAAAATTTCTGAATTCCCCTTTGGGGGGGGTGGGGGGGAGGGATAAAATCGTATCTCATTAAAAAGTAATCCGGAGCTGTGGACCTCCCTACCATGATGAATCATGGTCTTCCAGTACCCAGCCTCGCCGCCCAGCCTTACCTTGAAATTACTAGAGTTGACCCATCCTGTTAATTCGTCGATCACTTTGTCAAGGCGTTGCTGGTCCTGCTCCAGATCGGGGGACCTCGCCGGGTCACTCAGGTACTCCAGCAGCTCCTGGCCGACCTGCATCCTGCGGCCCACGTCCTTCTGCTGTACCTGGTCGCAGAAATAATCCATGCCGGCAGGCTCCATCCTCGGCCGCTGCGCAAAAGTTTACTCGGAAGCGAGCTGACCGGCTTCAGGGTCGGAAGAGCGACCGGGGCAAGGCGGGCGGCAGCGGGAGGGAGAAGCCTGGCGAGGCAGCGATCCCCGGCAGGGCCGCGGCGCTCATGAAGCCTCTCCTCGCCCTCTCCGCCCCGGCCCGGCGCCCGCCGCCTCCATGCGCACACGCGCCGCAGGCCGCCGCCACGGGCAGGGGCGGGGGCGGCCTCCCCCGGCCTCCTCCCCGGGGCGAAACCTGGAGCAGGAAGCGAAGACGGGGCCGCACGCAGGGCTCGTCAGGCTGCGGCGGCCCGGCTGGAGGAGGGGTCGGGCTCGGGGCTTTCCGGGCGCCTCCGCGTCGTCCTAGGGGATCCCGAGAGGGCTCCTTGCCGCCGCCCCTCCTCCTCCTCCTCTTCCCGCGCCGGGGGAAGGGAAACGGGAGGGCGAGAACGAGCGNTGTAGAGGGCCTGTCAGTCATTCCAGCAGAAGAGCTACTTCCACATACTTTCTTCCCCTTCTGAAAAATCCTTCCTATGCAGAAGATGTAATCCCATCACTGAAAGAACCATAAAAATCTCTTAAAACCCCTCTGATTAAAAGGTCTCTTTATCACAAATAGCAAGTGCAGGCCACAATAATAAAAATAGAGCGAATTTAAACATGAGTCACTCAGAAAGTTCCCGTGGGGGTGTCCCCGCGGGAGCGGCCGCCACCGCCCGCCCTCTCCTCCTGCCCGCAGGCGCCGAGGAACGGTCCCCGGGCCGCCTCTCACCGCCGCGGGCACCGGCCCGTCCCCTCACGGACGCAGCGCCGGTGAGGCCGAGGGGGATCTCTCATGCTCCCGGCGCCGCGGCCTCCAACCCCTCCTTCTCGCCCTCGGGGCAGCTTCGAAACTTCGCTCCAGCAGCTCTCAGCGCCGCTCGCTCCCTTGCGCAGCCGGCTCCACCGCGGGCTGCCCGCGTCGCACGAGCCCTCCCCACGGAGCCGCTCGCGCCCGGCCACGGCGCCGCCTCCGTCCCGTGGAAGTTGCGTCCCCTCCTCGCGAGCCGCCCCGGCCGGCGCCAGACAGACTGGGCGTGGCTTGAGGCGGCCCCCGCCCCGGACCCGGACCCGGACCCGGACCCGCCCCGGACCCGGACCCGCCCCCCGCGGCCTCGTCTGTCTCTCCCCCAGCCTCCCGCCTCTACCGAGCGCGCGCCAAGGCGACCCGCCCCGCGCTGTGGCGGGCGAGCGGGGCGCTCCCGGGCCCCCCCACCGCAGGCTGTGCCCTGTGGCAGCAGACGCATGCGCCCTCCACCCCGCGCGGCGGGGCTGCCCGCGGCCGCTGCGCCGCTGCCCGCAGAGGGGGAGGGGGAGGGGGCGGGGGCGTGCGCGGCCCGTCCCCGCCGTGCCTCGGGGGCAGGCGGTGGCCGAGGAGGAGGAGGAAGTGTTGAGAAACAGGGGAGGCTGTGCGAAGGGTGTCGGGGCGCCCTCCCGGCCGCCGGGCGCTCGGGGTGGCTCTGAGGGGCGGGCGGGCGAGGAGCCGCTGCGGCGTGGTTGCTCCGTCCTCCTCATCCGCGGGCTCTCGGTAGCCCGGTGCCTCAGCGTGGCTGCTGCCCGCCTCTCCCTTCCGCGGCGAGGGGGAGAGGGAAGGAGGCTGCGCGCGGGTGAACGGTGCGGGACAGCGGAGCTCTGTGGGACGGCAAAAGGCAGAGAGCGCCACGCGGAGCGGAGCTGCCGCCCGGGCTCCGTCCAGGGCGCCCGCAGCCCCTGTCGCCCCTTTCTGCCCTCGGCCCTGGGTGAAGGCGGCGAGACGCCCCGGGGAGCCGACTGGGCGCGCAGGGTGCGGTTAATTCCGCGGCGGAGCTAACGCGCATGCAGGCCGCGGGGAACTAACTGTGTTTGAGACCCTTTAGCACAGGGGATGTGACTTGAGGTGTTTTTTTTTCAGGGTGAGTTTAATCCCCTTGATGTTGGGAAGGAGAACGGCGGTCCCGCCCTGCTCCTTCCCTCCACCTGGCCCAGTGTGTGCGTGTGGGCTCTCAGGCCTCTGAAAGTACGATGGTGGCTTTCACCTGTGGGGCAAGAAAAGGCGAGGAGGTCGCTTCCACACTCCTCGCGCCCAAGCTGCTCTTTTTGGGTCCGGTCTCGTCCCCTGTGCCGGGTCCCGTGCTCACTGGGCACTTTGGGTTGATCTGGAGCTGGTGCAGTGAGCTGAGCTGGCTCGCAGGTGCTAAGGGCAGAAGCATGGGACTCGGGAAATGTAGCATCTCAATGGCAGGCAATGCTGGCCTGCTGCCCCTCTGATGCTGGGGAGGGTTCGTGTTACGCCAAGCTGCTGCTGATACAGGCGGGCCTTTTCTTTCCCTGCAGTCATGTATACAATCCTTCCCTTTCTCACACCAGAGCTGGTGTTTGTTTGAATTAATGTAAAAAAATCAGGGGGATAATTTTTTCTTTATTTTTGTCCCTTCCCCCACTCCCCCCCAATGATTCAGATCCCTAAATTGCTTCACTCTGGCGTTAAGCAAGTGCCAGAGCTGGAACAGAGAAAGTAGAAACAGACAGCCAGAAGCTAGGGGTGTGCAGACAAGGGCTCGTGGGACCTCTTCCGATGACAGCCATTGTGTCCTGAAAGCTCCCCTTGGTTTCAAGACAGCACAGTCTGGCTGTCTCGCTTGCCTCATTAGCCCTAATGCTGGGGAAGGGTGAGTCTGCAGGGAAGTGAGGTACTCCCTTCGTTTGGCTGCAGGATTTAGACAGGTATAAACTGACTGCGGAACCACACCTGCAAGTTTCGCAGCAGTCTACGAAACTAAATTGACATTACAGTGGGACCAGTTCCTGCTTCTCACAACTCCCATTTTCAGGAATTCTGCACTTGCTTTCTGTCCCATGCACTCACATCTGTGTGACCTTGCAGAGGGCTAGTTCAGTGAGTTGATTTGGAAAAAAAAAAATAAAGAGATCCATGTCCACAGGCATAGCGGAAGGCACGACCATGAGCAGCCTTTTGTTGATTTTGATGTGATGTGACAAATTTGGGATAGCATGCTTGATTGCTCCCTAGGCATTACAATAATGAAAATGATTTAAAAGATTATAGATGCCTTTAAAACAGAAATGTGTGTATTGTACTTCAAGCTTACGATAATTTTAAGAAAAGATTATGAACTACTCATGGTGTTTTAACGATAGATTTCCCTTTGCAGGTACAAAGAACCATAATTTTGGATGGAGCTGAATAGTTCTTGTCCTGTGTATGCAATGCCATTTACAAAGATAGATTATGAAAACTTGGTATGGAATTGCTCATTGCTTTTATTGAAAATGGGACTCAAGAAACTCCTGGAAATGGAAAAATAAATATCAGAAAAACAAAACTGCATTGTTGTATCTTCTAAGTGCACTAGAATCTGATTCACTGGTGTTGTAAGTTTAAAAAGTAAATTTCTTGCTGTGAAAGTTTAAAAAGTAACTTGATCTAGTAAGATTGGCAAAATAGGAAAGAACTGACTAGATGATACTGAACTTTTGAAGTATCAAGAACTGTAAACAGTTTCAGTCTACCAAGCTTTCTGAAAAAAAACCTGGGTAATTTGAAATTCACCTTTCATTATAGTCCAAGTTAATGTCAATCCCTTAAAACAGAAAATCCTAAGCAAAAAGAGGGGGGAAAGCTTGTGGCACTAGCTTTTCTGAATTTCTCTTGATTCAAAGCACATATGCTCATTAGGTAATCTAATTGCCGTGAATAGCATTGAAGTTGAGGAGAAGGGTGAAGTATAATAAGATACACACTTGAAACATTGAAGCTATTTTGCCAACCCAAAGACGCCATCACAAAGCTATGTTAAGGGCAAAAAGCCATGCTGGGATATGTGCCTTTTCTTTCTCCCCCTCCCTGCCCTGTTTCACGTAATAAGTGTTTTCTTAGAAAACACAGGAGAAAATAATTGCCTTGATGTAAAATCAGAGGTTTAGACTACTGTATTTCATCCTGTTACTACCTGCCAGCAATAGTGCCTTTATACTGTATGGACACTGATCTAACACTAGAAAATTATTAGCCTTTTTATTGCTGAAGTGTTCTGATAAGATCAACGTAATTTCCTTTGTCATCCTAGCACTGAACAGAATTAACTTTTCTGTGGGATCAATAAATGTTGGTTCATTTATTCCTCTGCAAACAAATCTCATTTTGATTTGGCAATTAGAGCTTCTGAATACTCATTTCTTTTTTTTTTTTAGCAAGGCAGGAGTAGCACTGTAACATTGAATCTAGAGCAGTCCTCCAGCTTGGACAAAGGACGTGGTTTTGTTGTTTGATGTTCTCACAAAGTCCTAGTGGACTTTATACCTAGGGGTGTGGGCTAGGCTCCAAAAAGAAGGCATTTTCACTCAAGCTGCAGATCTTTTAAAGCCTCTTATTCTCAATTAAGGAGATTGCTTCCTTTGGAATGCAATCTTCTTTTTGATTTGCAAGCATGTGAGCATAAATCCACTACTCTTCTGTATTTGTACAATCCATAATATTTTGTAGAGCAATTAAGCTCCATAATTGAATACAGAATCAAAATTAGCTTCCATCTTCTCAATATGATTTGCTAGCAACTAGAGCAATTACAGCAGGAGCTGAGGTAAATGACACTAATCCAGTGAGGTGCATTTCCAACCTGAATTGCACACCAAACCTGTTTCTACGCCCCCATCCCTTACAAGTGCACTGCACAATTATCGCATGTAACGTCCTGTTCTGAAAAAGGCGAGAATCATACGGAGAAACAAGCTGGAGAGGGAGAATGCCGTGCTCTTCATTCCTTTGGCTGATAAGAAGGCACGTGCTGTGTGTCATGGCTCTGTTTCTACCCTCTTTCCTTTCCTAGCAGTAGCTTTAATAGGCTGAGACCTTGTGCAACCCAGTTATCAGCCTTCTGTAGAGGGCCTGTCAGTCATTCCAGCAGAAGAGCTACTTCCACATACTTTCTTCCCCTTCTGAAAAATCCTTCCTATGCAGAAGATGTAATCCCATCACTGAAAGAACCATAAAAATCTCTTAAAACCCCTCTGATTAAAAGGTCTCTTTATCACAAATAGCAAGTGCAGGCCACAATAATAAAAATAGAGCGAATTTAAACATGAGTCACTCAGAAAGTTCCCGTAAATTACAGTTGATGTAGCCTAAGTTGACACTGAAAAATCTATGAGAAAGTTGTCCTTACATTCCTGTTGGATTCCTCAGCAGCCAGGATGGCACTTGTACATCGTGTTCCACCCTGGGTGGCTTGAAGGAAAGATTCAGTTTGCGTCTTGGATGTGGTGACCTTCAGTCATATACCACCTTCTTTTAATGTATTCTGGAATCACCATAGGCTTTTACTTGTCTATAGGCTGGAGATCAGTACATCAAGGTTTTTCTTAATACTGTCAGGAGCTAAAATACTGACATATTGTGCTATTTTAAGCATAAATGTGGCAATTTTGTTATCCAGGTTGTATAGGTATTTATTTTACATCATTTCTGACAAGAGTTGTACAAGGATTATGTGTATCTTTTCAAGCTGAATGATAACTTTTAAGAATTAATTGAATTCCTCCTGCCAAGATTAATAATATGAGAATAATGAAGTGATAAATATCTTCTGAATATAAAGCAATGCATTCACGAAGGAAAGTTGTTCTGGTGATGTTGCAATATATATATACCAAGCTAGTTGAAGTATTGCCCGTGTTTCTCACAAGATTAAATTAGATCTAACTGTATTAAAAATGTACTCGGTGAACTCTGCAACGTTTTGGCTTGTGCCATAGATGTTCTTGAAATTACATATTTAATATAGATCACTTTCATATGCTTGTTTATAAAGCAGACAGAAGTTGAAATTAGTAGTCTGGTATTTTCCTTGTACTTACTAGGTTGTTCTGATTACAGAAATGGGGCGTGCGGAGGGTCAAACTGATGCTTGATTACTGGATTACTCCAAGGCACTAATTTGTTCCTTATTGTCAAATATGTTTTAACATGTAGATACTGCAATTAAATAATTCATCCTCATAAATCTTTTATGATTCATTTTCTAACTTTCTTTGTGCGTGTGATACAAAGAAGGAAGGACAAATGAAAAACTACGGGTTACGAAAAATAGTAATAACAGATCAAGAAAACAGTGTCAGAATTAACATGTAAGTAGCCACCTCTCTTTTATCGTGTCAGACTATCGTGTCTTCTATAATTACTCAAGGCACTGCTACATAACTTAGTATCATTTATGTGATTTTTGTACAGTGGCACAGATGTTTGTCTTTAGTGGTAGAAGTATTTAACTGTGATTTCATCAAGAGAATGCTTTGCATCTGCTTTGTGCAGCAGGTTATTTTGCTAGACCTTGATTGATTATGCTTTTCTATCTTGAAATTCGTGTGATGAAATATGATATGCCAGTGTTCTGTGTAAAACCTTTGTTGCTATATCCTGATTTTGTGTCATGCTGGAAAAATTTGCTGTGCAATAGCTCAACATATTAGTCCATCAATACAAAATTTTCGAAGTCATTAAACTGAAGAAATTTATTAAACTTCTAGTTAAAACATATATGAGAACTATTTCAATATAGATGCAATTACCTTGGTATTGTTATGCTACTCTTAGTAACAGCGGTATGAAAGAACTAGAAAAGGATCCAAAATACTTGATTCATCTGACCTGAAAACTGAAAACTAGTGAGCACAAAGTGTACTGTACAGAAGTATCAAGGGACTGGTGTAGCTGGGTGTATTTTGGCCTTGGACTGGCAAAACTATTCTTGCAAAACAAGTCATGGCATTTTTATTACCTGCAGGAAGCTCGCAAGACAGTGAGCATGCTGAAGAATGTGAAAAACCATGCAGAACAGTATACGTCTCTTTATAGAAACTGCTTTCCAAACCAGGCAGTGTGTTGATATTCATCCTAGTAACACTAGCACAGTTGCAGGCTCTGCCCACAGTTACACAAAGCAACCCACTTCTCGCTGCATGGGAATTAGAAGGGAAAGGGAAAAATGTGTATGATCTGATTAGTTGGTCTCTGGTTTGGCTTGCTTTTTTTTTCTGTAGGGCAAACCCTGCAGTAAATAGGACCAGATGCAGCAATCATTTATTACTTGAGTAACTCCTGCATTACCAGGACTGATCAAGAAATGTTTTCTCAGGTAAGAAGCAGCTGTGGAGTTCTTCCTTAAAAAGTTTTCTTTACATACATGTAGTTTAATGCATACATAAAGTTACAGACATATAGTTTAAAATGCCTTTTTTTTCATAAAGAATATTATGCATTTACATTTTGGGATTAAGCTGACTGATTTTTTTGGCTCTTGCCTAATTTTGACATGCTTTTCCTCTGTAGGTTGAAAAAAACTTGTCTGCTTGAGAGCTCCCTCTCGTGGTAAACTTTCCTAGAAGATCTTTGCAAATACTCGCGTCCAAAGGCATGTCGTTGAAATTTTACCTACCGTACCTATTACTGATAACGCTGTGCAGGAAAAGAAAGAAGCCAAGCTAGCAGTTGTTGCAGATCATATTTTTCACTTGGCTGTCCACCCTTCTCACATAGAAACCTACTGGTTTGCTATGGATGAAAGTATCAATTGGTATTTTGGGGGAATTTCTGTAAATGGGTATACATATGAAAAGAACTCTAAGTATTCGTTTGTGTTCTAGGAAAAAAAAAAACAGGTCATGGATGATTTTATCTTTTACCTTAAAAAGAAGAAAATACTGTCCATGTCTAGAGTAGTTTATAATCTCTAGTATCTGGGTTGATGCTGCTGAACGTGCAGTTTAAAGCAGACTGTGGTTACTACAGCCATCAGCAGCTTTAATCAAATACTTATTATTACGGGCCTGTGCCATACACGGGTATATTTTTACTAAATGACTTTGCAGTTCACAACTCATTTTGTTGCTTACTCTGTGGAGGAGTACTGCCAATGGTTCAGAAAAAGAAGTTCAGACATTCTTCCTTCCCTCTCTGAGTCTCGTCCTCCTGTGCCTCACCTGGGAAAGGATGTGGATCTGCAGCAGCAGGGACTAAAGCAGCAGCCACTAATCCTGCAAACCTCTTCCACAGCATGGTGGAGTCATTGCAACCAGCTCTTTGTGTCTCTTGTGAGAAAGGCTGAGTCAGGCTTTTTGGTATCTCTGCACCAGCTGATACGAGGGAGTGTGAAGCTTGCTTTTAAGAATACAGAGGGTGCACGAATTCTCTGTTTTGCTATGGTTAAAGCGATGGCCTGACCAGATCTTCCAAGCTAGGGTGAATGATACCATTTTAGAATGAAAACTGAAATGAGGTAATAGCCATAAATACAGCTCTGAAAATAACAGCACTGTAAATCAAGTAAAATAGTGGGAAAAGTAGGGTAGATTATGGGGGAAGACAGTAAGGTTGGTTTTCTGTATGCGTGTCTTGTGGGTTCTGAAGTGGACTGTTTACCTTAAATGTAGTTGAATTCATAGTGTTTCAAGGATCAACAGATCGCTCATTCTGTCAAGAAAATAAAGCATTTAATCACATAGAGTTATCTAACCGGGAAACAAGTAACAAAACCACATGAATCCAAGCAACTCAATTTCAGGCCATTTTTGAAAAGTAAGGTTGGATTCAGATCCTATGTTCTGACCAATGTCAGGGATTGGGCTCACTATTTTTCTTTTTTTTATTTGCAGAAAGAGGTTGAGGTACTGATGTGATGTGTACTGATAGGATCTTTTTAAAAAAGCATGTGGAAATAATAATTAATTGAAGTAATAAACATGAGTAAAAGTTTCTTGTAATTACAATGTCATATAATTGTCAGAACTTAAATGACAGGAGATTCATTAAACAACACTTAGATACCACTTTATCAGTATTTTAATAAAAGTTTTAGGTACTTCACCATTTCTATATTCTAGAATGGAAATGGTTAGAGAAGTGAACGTACAGATTTGATATACAGGCACTTTGAACAGACAAAACTTCTTAAGAGTCAAATTATGAATAGGGGGTTTGTTCCCCTTTTAGAGCCTCTGTCTTTCCACTGAGAGAACTCACTTATCCACATTGTAGTTCTGGGTGACTCTTTCACTATAGACAAATCAAGAAAAATATGTCATAATATGGGCAACAACATAATATAACTTTTTTTCTATAAAATCCCAAGTAATAACATGTGAATTTGTGGCAGCAGAAGTGGGCTTTTTTAGATCTGCTTTTAACTGACTAACCGTAGTGTCTGTGATGCCTCAATTATGAATTCTCTTTTTTTTTAATATTGTATGACTCATAGCAGAAACATTCTTGTATTCATTGCCAGCGTTTAAAGACAATAACCAGCCTATTTAGAAGTAAATTCCCATTGAAATAAAAATCTCTGCATATGGGTATCTCTGCATACAAATGTATCCTGTGCCATGGACTTTCCAGAACGTATGCCCAGCACATAAGTGAGCAAGCGTGTGTGAGTGCTCAAGGTGATGGTAGATGCAAAGCCCTGCCCCCGGTACACGGCCGTCTTTGCGATAGATGTCTGAACCTTCCCCTGCGTTCTAATGGATGTCACGCCAAACACTCGCAGGAAATCAAGAATGTATAAAAGTGACATAAAAAGCCAAACATCATCTATAACTGGACTTTTCGTTCATTAGATACCTGCTTATGTTAAACATGTTGGCTGATTTTAAACTAGTTTAAATGCCAATCTATAGCCTGGTCCGTTTGGAAAGAATAGACTGTACAACCTCAGCTAAAATAATATCCATTTAGTGACCAGTAGCTTGTTTTGTTTAATAAAACAGCATTCTTCATTCTTAGGTCTCAACAATGCAACTTTTATTCAAGGATCCTTGTATCAAGCAGATGTTCTTCTGGGTTCACATGGGACCCTGTGAACAGCACGGGGATCACTGCAGTGAGGACAGCAGCCAGAGCAGGGGAGGCAAGCCACCCACCGAGGGTGACAACCAGGCAAGCCGGGGCAGGGGCCTCCCTGTGCGAGCAGAGCCGTGCCCTGGCAGTGCCCAGGGTCAGCCTGCAGCCCGGTGGCTGCCAGACAGGTCTGCAGTCACAAGGCAGGTCCCAGGTCAAGCCAGGTGCCTGACTCAGTGAGGTACATGACTTGGGCTCAGGCAGGGGCCCAGGGCCAGAGCTGGAGCTTAAATGCAGCAAAAGGAGGGGGCCTCCAGCAAGGCTTTCCGCAGCTCTTTCTCACCCACCAGCTTTTCACAGCCATCTGATCCAAGGTTATGCAGCTACACCACATCAGCGCTGGCCTCCAGCACAGGCAGTCAGACCTCTGCTGGGGGACTGCACCCAGGGACCTCATGCTGTGGATTCAATGGTATATTTGTGGTCTCTGATTCGTTGGTTGCAATGAAAATAAACTAATTTCATACATGTATGCTCTCTCTTTTTCTGAAGTGTAAAAATACATGCTTCTTTATATGTATGAGAATGGCAGTGCTCTTTCGTCTTAAACGTTTTAAGCAGCTGGTACTGAATGTAGAACTTTTATCCAACTTCTGTCACAAAGCTACTTGGTAAAGGAGGAGTAAGAGCAGTAGAACCAGTCCATCTGAACTACAGATTTAAATTTGAGACAGACCTGAATGACAACATCTAAAATTTCAACATAGAGTTTTATTTTCCACCCACAGTTCACTTTTATTCATCTCTGTGGTTTTGCTGTGGACCATTGTAAGCCTAAGGACTAGTTTCAAAACTTCAGCTGTAGACTTGGGCTGAGATTCAGAAATCCAGAAATCCAGAAAATCCTGTTTTGATGAGACTTAGTGTCGGTCCTTACCTAAGCACAACTTCCCTTGAATACAGTGAGTGTTGCTTAAGTATGGGCTTCCAAAGTATGCCCAAAAATAGGAATGAAGCACATCTTGGCAATGGCTACAATTCCTCATATTTATGAAAGCACTCTTGGGGCATGATGACATTTTCAAAACCAGCATCCAGTTATACGTACTTTTGGAAAAAAAATTGAGACATACTTCAACAGAGGACAAGAATGTGTTCTTCCAACCTCATTTTTCTGAAGTATGTATGATGAAAGGAAAGTGCTTCCCAATCATCCATTTTATTTCTTCAAGCAAACACTTCAATAATGGAGAACTTGCACTTTTAGAAGAACTTTGAGAGAAGTTGCAATATTCCTGGCATTTTGTAGCACTACATTCTTTCCCGTGGAGTCCTGGAAGTTTCACAAAGACCGTGCTCTCTGGGTTTCACTGGGACAGATGACACCGGCAACATTTTCCTTCTTCGATGCAATGTAATCGATATCTTGATGCTGCTTCAAGAAATGCTAACTTGAGCCTAGAGAATGAAGCAGATATGCTGGCTATGTCTAAGCTGCATTTGAGGTTACTCTATCCATCTCCACACTGCAGACCACAGGCTGCTTCCAGGCTTTTACAGGGATGTGCATAGATAGGGATACACTATAGCTATGTCAGAAAAAGAAGTAAAATCTTTTGGCTTTGTAAGCATTTTTGAGTGCATATTTGTGCAACCTTATGTGTTTAAAGATGTGGGTTTGTGCAAACCAAAAGCTGCCTCCAAGGCACCATTTCAGGAATCGTGGTATGTGTAAGGTTATGCGACCATATTCCTGGCCAGGCCAGGAATTTTATTCAAGGAGTGTTATTCAATACAAAATACTTTTACTGTTCTTACTAGCATAAGTTTTAGCCAGAGACTGTCACAGCCAGCGCCAGAGAGTCCTGCTAGGCAGTGCTTGGCGTCCCAGAGTTTGGCGTTCAGCTGGCATTGCTGGAGAAAGGTCTGCAGCTGCAGGTGAAAGCCAAAGTGAAAGCATGGGTATAGTTGCTGTGGCTGTGCTTGTCTACTACCAGCATTGCTTTCTGTCAGATATTCTAGGTACAAGGCAGACTCTGGCTCCAACAGTCACCAAGCACTTAGCCCTCCTGCAGCTGGAGTGTGGTGTGATGTCCTCTGTTGTGCCTTGTCGGTGTGATGCTGTAGTCAGCCTAACAAAAAATATGGCTGAATATCCCACCTGTGCTGCAGAATATCTGAAGAAGCACGTCTCACATGAAGGTAAGAGCTGGTGGTGCAGGGTGTGGTGTGGCCCTGTAGTCCTAACAGCAATGCTCGAGAGCAAATCAGCCCAGACCTCCTCACTGCACATACTGGTGAACACGTGAGGAGGATCCTCTGCTAGCTTAACTAGCTTGCTCTCTCAGTGCCTCGGAGTGTGCATAAATAATTGACGTGGACAGTCAGGGGGTTTGTGGCCTCAGGCAGTGCACTTTAATAAAGTGATGCAGCTGAGATCACAGAACTTGTATCACAAAAAACAGTTTCAAGTATACCCCGTATCTTCCATGCCAAGACTGATCATTAAATGAAAATCCAAGAACACAATTATCACAAAAAGTTATCCTGAGCCATAGCTGCATCCAGTAGTCCATGTAAATGAATATTTAATCCAAACAATATTTTTCCATAAAAAGGCACACCCCATCAAAAGATGATGCAAACTGTATCTCACAGAACTGGGCAATGGCTATGTAACCATTGCTTGAATCCAGACAGTCTTTATTGGCTTCAAAATGTGTTTGTAATCTCTCTTTATAAGCATATAGCTCTCAGCAGGT
This sequence comes from Steatornis caripensis, assembly GCA_013398225.1. Lineage (NCBI taxonomy): Eukaryota > Metazoa > Chordata > Aves > Caprimulgiformes > Steatornithidae > Steatornis > Steatornis caripensis. The sequence goes on along the minus strand of VZSC01010427.1, from coordinate 81,074 downwards.
GTTTTGCCTGAAGGGTTGTACAGCAGCGAGCCTTCCAAGAGTAATCAAGCCAAAACTTATCATATGGTTTCAGTATAAAACTGTTACTGATACTTCAAATATTTCCAGCTTTAATTAAGTAAGTTTAAGTACCATTACTCACTCCTATTTAATGTACCACCAGTATAGTTTAATTGCAGATTTACTTCCTTTCAATAACCACTAACTAGCAGTTGGTTTTATGAGCCCTGTTTTTTTCCCACTCTGATAAAAGTCCATTATACAATAAAATCTGACTTAATTTCAAATGATTTCTGGTCACTGTGTTTTATTTCATGTGTCAGTAGTCATGAAGTAGAGACCTGATCCTGCAACAAGGAGAAAATCCAATATTAAATTAATATATAATAGCTTTGTACAGTGTAATCTTTTGACACTGAGAGATTAACTTTCTCAGTGTGACATTTGCAGTTGGTAGCAGACTCAAGAGATACACTACTCCTCTCAGGGAATAAGTCAAAAGCATGGCATGAATATTATTACTTTTAACTTTATCTTGTATCTAGAAAAATGAGCTCCCTATCACTTCTATCGGCATTCCCTATTTATTTAGGCAGTGCTGAGGGTACGGGAGGAAATGTGATTTACATGGTAATTGTTTTTAAAATATTTTTCATTCACTTCCATAAGTGAATTTTTAAGATAGAAGCGAACAAAGTGCGTTTTGTTCCTTGGTGACAACAATGTTGTGCGTTGTACAGTATGGCATGACAGCTACCTCTGTGCTGTCATACAGAGCTAATTGGCTTGGGGCAGTGCTTCTAGAGGCTTCTGCTTTGAGAAGTAGTTCTGGTGGGGCTAGATCAGGAATCTCTGCACTGTGCATTAGGTAAGTGATCTTGTACATTTTCATCTGTTTTCATCTATTGGCCCTTTACAGTTGCATGTTGTTTCAGACAGCATTTTTTTATTTGTTTGTAAGGTAATTCATGCAGTTGTGTTCTTCCTCTGCAGCACAGTAATATTGACGACACTAGGAAATTGAGACAATGTCAGAGAGCTTAGTTCCTTTCAGGTGCAGTACAGAGCAGAAAGCAAATGCAAGAAATACCTATTTATCTCCATTCTGAAGTTGCCACAGGCCAGTTTGGTCCCTGGAAAAATTCCAGCTACCTTAAGAGTTGCCTTAACTTGTGCCGTAATTGCTATGTTTCCCATAGGACTTTTCAGCACTATGCATGACAAGTACTAAAGAACATCTCGGCCACACCTCAGACTGCTTTCGTACTTGCTCGCACATGGAAAGATCTTCAGCAAATACTACCAGTCTAGTAACTTCCGCATTTTTTGCGAAGACCTCTTCTAGTACGGGTGTTCTTGGGAATGTGAAGAGAAGTGAAAGGAGAGAGACAGAGACAGCTAATGGCCACAATATGTCAATGAATTCTAATAAAACAGAAATCCCCGATTCTTCTCCTGGGCTGGGCATGAAGATTCTTCTGGCAAATAACTTCTCTGGTGTATTTAAGATACATATATTAATATATAATTGCTTCAATTATTGTCTAAACTAATAGACATTTACAAAGTGTCCCTAAATCTTTGCAATGACTCTTGCATGCACTTATAGTTACTTACTAGGCATTACAGCAAATAAAACCACGCTCCCTATGTTCCTCATTAAAGATGTAAAAGCCCTAAAAATGTTGCACTTGACTTAATCAGGACACTCTGAACTTGATGCAACAAGTATTCTGAGTCATAACCTCAGTTTGCAATAACCCCACACACAGTGCTCCATTCCCTCTTCCATTTCCTAAAGAGTCAGCATTCTTGATTCCTCTGTTTCCCTGCGCATAATCTGGATAATATGCCGTTCTCAAACACGGTTTATTATTCCGTGTAAGTATATTTGAAAACAGGAGGGAAAGTTAACTGGAGCAAACTTTTTGTTTGTCAGTGATGAGATAGAGTCGGCATGCTGTCACAACACAAGAGTGCAAATTACTGGGTACAGCTATAGCACTTCTGGAAAAACATTCTGGTGAGCCTGAAGTTTTCATCTTTAATTTTTATCTTTGCTCTTAACAAATAATGTATCACAAGTAAAATTTCTTGTCTCTCACTGAGACCTTTTTTTGGCATGTATTTTGATGTGGAAGTATTTAGACCTTATATGAGTTTTGTACAAAAAGAGATGCGTACCGTTGAATCACTGCATACATTTCTGGCCAATAAAACAGAATATTTAAATAATTAGCATATAATCACTAGGTATGTTGAATGAAAAGTCATATTGAATCATCTACATAGTAAAGAAAAAATTCTTTAGCTGCTTCATCCCTGAAAATAGGTACCTCATTAGTCACTGATAAACTGCCATGCCAAGCAGGTAGTACTGGTTAAGATCAAAATGGAAAAAATGACAGTCATGAGGTGGAACAAAACATGCCATGGGAAAATGAATTGACCTGCTATGATGACTCGCATCTAACTAACCAATCCAAAGCACATTCTTTGAACCCTGTGAAGAGTGGAGGAAGCAGATGCTAGAAACAAATGTAGACACAGGGGTAGAGAAAGGATACCCAAAACCACAAGCCTGAAAGTGGAAATACACGTGCGCATTGTGTGTTGTCAGAGTTAGAGAAGCATGAAAAATTCTATCCGTAAAGAAGCGGTTAGTCTTTGATTTTTACTTTGTGACATTCACTTGCTGTCCTGGAGTGATTCCAAGGACAAAATCATGACAACAGTTATGCCTAGTCATCGTCAAACTCCTAGCTAAGTAGTTTGTACGTAGGGCCAGCGGATTGCAAAAGTGACCACTGATAAGCCTGTCAATGCTTGCATGGAGAATGGATAGTAATTAAAAGGTCATTTAAACATAATCTTTGAAGCAGGAATATACCTTCTCATGCTCCTTGAAATATCTTAGTTGTGTATGTCAACATCTCTGTATCTGAAAGGAGAGGAAATGTGCTAAGTTGCTAGGTATACTAGTTTGAAAGGAACGCGACATTACAGTTTATATCAGTCAGTGTAAATGGAAGAAATGTTGCATATACAAATCAGCTGAATGTTTGATCCCACAGAAGAAAATATCAGTTAAGAAAGTTGATATTTTTTCCCCTAAAAGTGACTCATTACAAAAATTTCAGTCTGTGTATAGGACATTAAGAACTTTCTGGAACTTCAGAGGAAACGTAAGGCAGAGCAACATGAGAATTCATGAAATAAAAGTATTAGGGATAATCTGCTGATCTTGCAGAATATAATTTGCATGCTAAATTCCCTACAGTAACATTTTAGGTACTGGCATTAGTCAAGCCACGTCCAGATACTTCATGACAGGATGAATCATATATGACAAATAGTGCATTGAAATCTGTCCCAATTTATATGACTTTTGCAAAGGTGTCGACTGAAGTGAAGTCTCATAACATAAACTGGCTCATCCAGCGTCTCTCAAACTCTCCCCTTTAATGTCTGAGTCAGACTCTGTGATATCCTATGGATGTCCTACCACAATTAGAAGCAAGTTTAGCCACATTTGATGAAAAAAAAAAAATAGAAAAAGGCATGTATTGTAAAAATGCTGTTGATCAAATCATCCTCCCCTTCCCTTTTTTGTGCAAAAGCACACTGCTAATGCTGGATTTTGTTGCCTGCTTGCACCACATATGGCCATATAGAGCCAGGAATATGATGAAATAGAAGATTGAACCACATTTTTTGCATCTTACATTTTGTAGACTGCACCAGTGCAATTTTGTCTATGATTTCTCCTTTGAAGACTGCAAAGCAAGCATTTTTAGGAGGAATCATCTGGCAGTGTTGTCGGCAAATCTTGTTGCCATTTCTTTATCCTCAGATTTTTGTGGTCGGACCGAACTTTGCAGAAGAGCTGCTTGTACTGGTGTTTGTTACATTATGTAACAGAGAAACTTTGTTCTGATTCATTATGTTTGGAATGTGTAAGATAAAAACCTCACATTATATACAGGTTTAACAGCAGGACATGGGGATCTTCACTGCTCTCAGAAGTGGATTCCCTATATTGTTATTAGAGGTAGCTCTTTGTAAGCCCATGAGGGCGCGTCTTCGGGAAATGTTTTGAACTGCGAAAAGCCATAAACCACTCCCTGCATGGACCACGGAACAGCCCTGACCTCAAGGTCTTCCATCTTTTGTTTGATCTTTCCATTTTTTGTAAGGTCTCAGACTGTCATTCACCAGAGTAGGTTGTTTCCAGAAAATGAGGACCACAGCTGTTCTTCCTGGACTGCGTTCCTGGGGAAAGATTCATTCAGTTCCCACGTTAGAAGAAGAAACCTCGAGTTTACAGCTTTTAAATCAGGCCCTTGCTTTCCTCCTTAAATCCTTGTCATCCCCCTTGGACCTAAATTAGGCCTTGGCCCCTGCTGTTGTCTCCTAATACCGCTCCAGCAGCGTGATTCTGCTCTGTCCAGCACATAATGGCAAATTCTTCCCCCTAACCGTAAGACGCTTTTACTTAATAGATTCCATCTACACTGTGACAATGGCAATAGACACAGATGCGGATACAGAGGGTCAGCCCATATAAGCATGCTCAAAAGTATGCCTGGCTTTCGATTCACCTTGGTTCAAAACCCCTCAACGTCACTTTACTGAGTAGGCAGAGCACAGTGGCTCATTGTTTATCTCAATTAGCGAGTAGGTGGCAAATAACCTAGCAACGAGCAAAGAGCTGCACATTTGGGCAGCCACTGCTACAGGCACACGAGCAGAGGCACATGCCCCCCCGCCAAAGGGCAGATGCTTCCCGCCTCACACATAAGAAACAAGCTTGTCTCTGTTGGGGCACATGTACGCAGCCTGCAAGAGTTTATTACCGTCTTCTCGAAAAACAAGACTGCTTTGTGCAGCGTAGGAGTCCTAGATACCGAACTGTGACTTACTACAGGCTGACATGCTCCACCTGAAATGCTGAAAATAAAATAATTCACGGTCAATTGGGAGCATTGGTTAGTGGTGTAAACCTCTCATTTGCCATAAGAAGAGTCCATAGAACGATAGAACTGAATTTCAGCAGCGAACTTTACCAAGTGAAGGTTCTCTGTCAGGATCTTGTTTACTGTCCTGCTTGTTCCATGTAGCAAGAACTGATCTCTCTGTAGTAGCAACCATTATGCTGTATAATGACTGACTACCTAATTCCCTACCTCCACCCAGACCTATTTCAAGCTATGTAAAATTATTTCTATTTGAATATTTTATATTTCAGGATGTGAAATACTCAAAATAGAAAATACATTGCAATAAATGCTAAGTCAGTGGCGACTTATAAAGGATCTTCCTCAATTAACAAGATATAATTTCTTTCATATCTTCAATGTAATAAACCCAGCAGTCTTCAAATTATACATGGAGTTTTCTACTCAAGCCTTGTAATTGTAATGTAATAAACACAAAAAGGTATTTTTCTTGCATTGAATATCCAGGCAAAACCAATATAAAATTTAATTACATATTGTAAAATGGACACATTTTACACACAAAGGACAAATATTAATTTCTGCTTCTTTGAAGGCTACTCTGTCCTTTGCTGCAAAAAAACATTTGGATTGAATGGATGCCCTATTTGGACAAAATTCTTTATAAAATCTGAAATACAATGCTTTAAGTAAAGAAAGCAGTGTTTTACAGGGAATGAAATAAAGCTCTTGCTTCAGGTATATGCCATATTGCAATAATTAAGAGATTCAAAGTTACCTTTCATCTATTTTATTACTTTCCATTATAGATATATTTGCATTATTTAGTAATACAGAATTTAAGTGAAAACTTTCTGACTTTCAAATCTTCAGGGGTAGGTTAATTAGCCAAGCTTGTAAGAGCAATTTGTAAAACCAAAATGTCATCTCTCTTCTGGAATAAATAAAGAATCACATACTTAAGTTTCAGTTGTTTATTACTTTAAAATTAGAAGCAGTAAAACCACAGCATAGTTAGGGGAAGGATATATTGCAAAACACTTATGTTTCAAGGTCATTAATCCCTTCTCCTTTTAACTTTTAATTAAAGATGAGATAACATTAGAATGCTACCCATCTCCTGTTGGGGCCTCTGAAATCCTATGACGGTACAAGGAAATTTTCATAGCAAGAATAAGTGCTGTGTAAGGCAAAATTTAGTCCATTACCACAAAAAGCAGGCGTTTGATTTTTCATCTGCTTTTAATGCAATATGATAGGTACTTTGTTTTCCATTCCTAAGGGTAAAAATTACTTTAAACTCCATAATTTATATATGTAAAGCAGAATTAATGATTTACTAAGTAACATCAATGGTTCAACACTGAACAAACTTTTCCTTCTTTCAACAAGCCCTCAGAAGGCGGCTCTGAACTTTTTTCAAACCACCCGCCATAAATATTGCACCAAAGTGTGTCAATTACAGAGTTTTCATGCCAAAATCTAAATCAAATACTCATGCATAACTTTGGATTTTTCAGAAACTTATACACAAGCTTGGATTCAGTAAATAGCTGTACAATCTGCCCAGGATTAAATGACAATGACATTCTCTATTACTTACACCTCTACTTATGCATAGTTGCCCCATAACCAATGGACAGCAAACCGGGTGTAAATTTATATCCTCACAGACACTCTCATTTGGAGTAGAAGTGCCCATTTTGGGGGTTACCAGTCACCTGGCTTGTATCAGTGTAGCTATAGCACTGCACATTTATGCTTTTCTTTGTATCAGGATAAATACCTACGTAATCATTGCTTCTTTTTAAGTAGAGTGTGTGTATGTGGAGGCAGAATGTGACTGTACCCTAATATACAGTATACAGGAGTATGAAAACAAGGCTACATAGTGAGCGGTTTTATTGAATGTATTAATAAAAAAACATTTTATATGTTTGTATTTATATATCTTGCACTAATCCTGACCTTTACCTTTTGGGAAAGATGTTTTAATAGCCCTTCAGCTATTTCTTACTGAACTGAAAGTTGCTGCTGTCTTCTACAAGCTGTTCTGCTTTGTAAATCTTCTAAAGCCACGGTCATATGAATAGTATAGGCAGTAAAAATGATAACATTATTCAAAATCTTATATATCCTTTTGAGGGGACATAATTTTACCACAGACTTTTAACAGGATCTAGGAAAAAACTTCAGGAATGCTTTTGGTGCTTAATACGAAGACCCACTACTACAAACCATGATGCGCGACAGTGAAGAGCTGTTTCTTCCTGTTTATGTGGTGTATTTGAGTAACAAGCACAGGCACTACGATTATGTGATCAGTAATACGGTATATTTCTGAAGCCTGCTGAGACTTGAGGAACTTGCACTGTAATTGGCCTAATAGTTGATATTCTTGTAACCATTTATGGAAAATATTGCACCAACACTGGTTGGATTGCCTGTTTGCTCTGCTCTAGTCCATCTACAATGCAGCAGGTAAAATTATTTACCTAGGTCAACCATTTCCAGGCTTTTCATAAGCTCTCTCTTTCGTATCTCATCCAAGTTCATATCGCTTCACCTTTATCTTCTCTTTAGCCTTCTCTGATCCCCACTTCTGCTCCCACTTGCCGTTTATTTCATCCACAAGGTTCTTTTCCGTGACACTAGCTATGCATGCGATGCCCTTCTTATTCTAGACCGTTCTGCCAGCGCTGTCTCCTCAAGCGAAAACCAGACATAGTCACCATCCTTATTTAGCTTGCGGCTGAAAGGCAGCTTGGTTGTAATTACCACTATACACAAGTGCCTACCCTATGTAAGTGTACCAACGGTATAGATTTAGACTTGTTTTCCCCCTTTTCTACCCTCTCATTTCTTCATCCTGACCTGTATCGCACCTGGGATTTAGACTGAAGACATGTTTTTCTTATTTAGCGTTGGAACAGCGGGAGGATGGTCTATCAAACATTGCTGTGAATGCAGCTCTACAAGCACAGAGATAGGCACAGCCCCTACCCAGCTGAGTTTGCTATCAATGTATCTTCTGGTTCAGGTCCCTCCTCACCTATGAGAGATTTTAAACTCCAATAAATACAAACGAAAATTGAAGAAAATGGGATCAATAGTTCCTCTCAATTTTCAAACCAAAGGAAAAGGAGTGTCAAATTTGAAATAAATGGTTGGAATTCTTCTCTGTGCTTTTGACTATGGGCTGTTAGGGAGAAATTTCATTCCTCGGTCATGAGAATTTTACATTTTCTTCTAAATGGGCGGTATGACTAGATGGGTTATTTGGATCCAGTCAAACTTCTTCTGATGTACAACTTGTTTTCTTAATTCCCTCGTTTTGGTAACTGACGATAATCACTCCTGAAACTCACGGCCAAAAGACAATGGTGATAAACAATTTGGTCTTACCCTATGTCACAAAGATTATGTTAGGAGTATCAAAATGGGGTTGGATCTGAGTGATTAAATGAAGCTTTAGGCAAGAGGGGCCATCATACTTAATGAAATGAACAATTAGGCCCCTTATCACTTTCCTCTGCTAATTTTTGATCTGTTTTGTATAGCATCTGTTTGGCAATTAGTGCTATTGCTACAGGTCAACTCTTATGCTATGGATAAAGGTGTATGATCAAAATCTACAGAATAAAATAGAGCAAATGCAGAATAAAATCTTCCATCAATGAAGTATCCACACACAGAATTTGTGAACAGAAAGCAAGATAAAATAGAACATCAGAGTTCAGTGAAACGTTTTCTGTCTAAAAATTGTAGACAAAAACTATGAAGCATGCAGAAAAGCAAGTTTGCATACCTGAAAGCAAGCCTGACTTTTAGAAATGCTTTTGCAGAACTGCAGTGTTCTCTATACACGTAATGGTTGTTTAGGAAAAAGAGGAAAAGTGGGGTCATCTAGTGATCTGTCTATACTGAAAGTAAATATATTAGTGACCTTGCTAATGCTTAAATATGGCTATAACTTGTTTATGCTGCATTACTTTAAACATTTTAGGCAAACCCTGTTCTAAAGTGGTTCCCTGAGATACTATCATATGTTTGTTGAAGTAGGAAGTATGGTCTGTTGTTTAAAGCACAGGACTCTGAGTCAGAAGATGTAGATTATGCCCTCTGCACTGATAACTACTGACTGTGTGGCTTCCTCATCTCTCCATTGGGAAATAGTACTTAACTAGTCAGAGGTAACAAGAAGGCGAGTCATTACTGCTTGTATCATTATAATTGTAATAATCAGAACAAAGCCTTCAGAGGAGTACTGATTTATTAAGAAATCTGTGGGAAAGAAGCAAATCACCTGTACGTTTGAAGTTCTTGTAACTCGTTCTAAGACAAAGTGAAATTTCTGTGCTGCGTTGGTGGACAGTTTAGGAATGCAAAGTACCAGTCGATGCATTTGTTAAGCAACAGCCATCTAAAGGTCATGATGGCTCCGAAGGAACTATGATCTCATAGCTGCAGTTTTTGCCCTTCCCTGTTCACACCCTTTCCGTGTTTATGACTGTTATGCTGGAAGGTATTGGTGCCTTCCATCTTCCATATATAGACAGCCATGTATCTTGTAATGATGTGTAGGCTAACTATACCCCATAACATCTTGATGTTAGAAACAAAGGGAGGCAACTGCCCAGCTGACTGCATCTTAAGACTGATCAGAATCTAAGCTTGTGAGGGTGGAGGTTTTCCTTGGGACAGGAAAGTGCTGTCACTGCAAGGCTGACTCAGGCTAAGAGACCAAATGCTTACAAGTGTATGCAGGCAACAAAACCTGGGGGGAAAAAAGCAATGAGGAACTCAGATGATACCTGGATATGAGTAAGGCAGGACAGCTTACTTTCTGTATGCATTGTACAATAAAAATCCTTTTTTTCTTTTTTAAATGTAACATTAAGTTGAAATCTATTTGGTTTTGATTGAGCCATGAGAAATTGAGCTGGGTGTTTACTCAGTGTAGGGAGGCAGGAGTGCACCAAGGAACTGCTAACATAAATATTCACTTTTTATGAATATAGGTTTGTTAATAGAAGCAACCCGGCAAGGCTCTGAAGGCGAACTGCTTGGGCCCCACCAAAGGTGACTGGAAGCCGCAGAACGAGGACAACTCCATCACCTTCTTTCCTATGCCTGCAGCCGGGATGGCCTGGCTGCTTTTGCCACAGCATCTCTGGATTGTACACAGGGATGGTTAATCCTGGGGAAGCTGCCCCTCCCAGTGGCAACAGGAGCAGTTAAGGCTGATTTCCCGGGCTCTACCCTTTTCCTCTAATGCCACTGCTTCAGATGTTCATCAGATGACCAAGAATATAGCTCTACCTAGTATAGTAAACTTGCATTAGGAAGGGATCATCAGCTTTACAACAAAACTTGTGGTCTGTGAGAACATGAGACCAAACCCCTTTGACATAATTTTAAAAGGACTTTTACTGCTCCTTCTTGTGGTATCAACACCTCGGGGCTTATGTAATAAGAAAACAGCAGGCTTACAGCCTCAGCTGTCTGGAATAAGTGGCAGAAGAATGGGTGAAATGAGAACATGAGTTGAATATTCCTTTTCGGTGTTGCGACAAGCCAGCCTTGCATCTCTCTTATAAGGAAAGACTGAGAGACCTGGGTCTATTTAGCCTGGAGAAGAGCAGACCGAGAGGGGATCTGATCAATGCTTATAAATAGCTAAAGGGTGGGTGTCAAGAGTATGGGGCCAGACTCTTTTCGGTGGTGCCCAGCGACAGGACAAGGGGCAACGGGCACAAACTGGAGCACAGGCAGTTCCATCTGAACATGAGGAGGAACTTCTTTACTGTGAGGGTGACAGAGCCCTGGCACAGGCTGCCCAGGGAGGCTGTGGGGTCTCCTTCCCTGGAGATACTCAAAACCCGCCTGGACGCATTCCTGTGCACCCTGCTCTGGGGGCACCTGCTTTAGCAGGGGGGTTGGGCTGGGTGATCTCCAGAGGGCCCTGGCAACCCCTGCCGTCCTGTGATGGCCTGTTTTGCCTATTTGAGCTATGCTGGGCTGAGTCATCGAAAGCAAGTGTGGTGTGGATGACAGATCCCAAACTACAGCCGTAGGCGAAATCTGTGCCTTTTACTGCCAACAGACACGTTCCAACATTTGATACGGAGAAGTAACGTTTTACTTTAAATAAAGTATCGACTCTTAGGGCAAGTTGAGTGGGGAACGCGCTGCTCCACTCTAACGCGTTACAAGCCTGACATCTCACTTAACTTTCCGGTAGCCACGACAGCTTGTGCCACCGGCGCAGGTGCCCTTACCACAGCCGAGCCCTGCGGTCACGTCTTTCGCTAAACGGCGCCTCTCCGCACAAAACGGCGCTCGACCTCCCGGCCTGCGCGGGGTTCCAAACGCCCCCCGCTTCGCTTCCCTCGGTGAAACGCACGGCTCTCCCCGGCTGTGCCGCCGCTCCGACGCCCGCGGGCGGTTATTTGAGCCGCTCGCGTTGCGGCGACGCTGGGTGCTCCCGTCAGGCGGCAGCGGTCGCACCGAGGCTGCGCGAGCGAAGCGGGGCGGGGATAGCGCGCGGGGCGGGCGCGCGCGCCGATCCCGGAAGCGCGGGGCGACGGCCGGGGTCTGGGCAGGCGGCGGCGGGCCCGGGCCGCTCGGAGAGGAAAAGGAGCGCCGCGAAGCCGCGGTGCCGGCGGCGGCCGCTGCTGCCCGCCCCCCACCCCGCGGCGGCCATGGCGAACTTCATCTCGGTGCAGCTGAAGAAGGCCTCGGAGGTGGACTTGGCCAAGCCGCTGTGCAAGTTCATTCAGCAGAGCTACCCGGGCGGCGACGCCCAGGCCGAGCACTGCCGCGCCGCCGAGGAGCTCAGCAAGCTCCGCAAGAGCGCGCTCGGCCGCCCGCTCGACAAGCACGAGAGCGCGCTCGAGACCCTCCTCAGGTACGGGCGGGAGGGCCGCGCNCCTGCGCGGGGCTGGGCTGGGCAGGGCAGGGCGGTCGGTCCGCCCGCCCGACGCGAGGAAGCCGCCGGGGCTGCCGGGCCGGCTCCGGCAGCCTCTGTGGGCTGCGTGCCCGCCTCCCCGCCGCGGGCCTGCGCCTAAGTGTCTTGCAGCGTCCCGGGGTTCCCCCCGCCCTCACCGCGCGGCCCGGGTGTTGGGTGTCGTGGGGCGTCGCAGGGAGGAGGCCCTGTCCCGGCAACTTCCCCTTCTGAGTGTTTGCAGCGTGCCCACCGCGGTCGCGTGTAGGTATACATTAGCGGACTGTGCTGCCACTCAGAAGAGAGCGTGTGTGCCTTCTGCTTCAGCGTTACGTTTTCCTGTTACAGCTGGTTTGTTTGGCTGTTTTCTTACCGTCACATTTTCCTTCTCTTTTCTGTGTTTAACATCTTAATGTATTTGCAAAGTCACATCCTTATTTTCTGCTTAACACACTTAGTTTGCTATCAGAAAGTTTACTAGTGCGTCTGTTGTGCTGGAATTATCATAGGTTAGAAGAGCAAAAGGTTAATCCGTGCCTCCTACCTGGGAAACCACGCAAAGCCTGCCTGCTTTAGGACGAACTGCTCCATCGTCTACAAAAGCACTCGATCTTTCTTATCTGTCTAGAACGTTTGTGGATTGTGGTATTGACTTACTGTGGTAAACCTGTTCTGTTTCTCTGCTGGAAACGTTTGGAGCCCATTTGTAGCTCATCTCACTGAGGTCAACGTGATTCATTCGCTATGTTAACGCTAAGTATGCACTTCTATTTGCAAAGCGGGAACCAAAGATTTGCAGTACCAGAATGAGAGTTTTTACATAGTGGCAGCAAGTTTGTGTTTTTTTTTTTTAAAAGAAGAATAAATGATACATTTGGACATGACACATTTCTTTAATATCTTGAACAAGTAGAAATACATTTGACGTTTATTTATAAACTTAAAAAAATGAAGAGGAATGGAAAAGAAACAAGTGACATATTAAAAAGAAGGCAAGATTCGTGAAATGAGTTGCTGATGGTTTTTTGAGCTTATCAGTCATTCACTGGGTGTTTGGGCTATAAAAGCTATGACTACTGATCATGTTTTACAGTATCTTTGCAGTTTCCTGTTCTATTCCCGTTTGTTACTGCATATGCTTTTGAAGGTACTACTGTGTACGCCTTTTGAAGGTCAGGGAAGTAATGAGCATCTATGTGCTGAAAGGAGGACTCTGCTAGCCAAATTGAAAGGCATATTGTTACTGGCCCTTGAACACTGGAATTGAGCTTCTTTTTCTGATGGTGCCAATCAGGTTTGTGATTAGTTTCTATCTGAAATCCCTGTTTGGCCCAGCCGCATCATATGACTTCACTATATCTGCCAGCTCTACACCTCCAAGAGAAGAAAGCTGTCTCTTCAGTCCTAGTCTTTCTCTTAACACCACTATTTCTGGAGGGCGAAAGGTCTACATGGCTTTCTCACAGGTGAGCAACTTGAATGAGTTCACTGGAAGGTCAGATGAGTGTCAGAGCTGGCGCAAAAGAGGATAAAAGTAGTGTTGCTGAAAGCCAAGGGGCTGAGTGGGACCTCACTTGTTTAGTGCCGGTAGGTCACTAAATTAATTCAAGCCATAGTATGCAATTTCACAGGTTTTCTGTCTGAATAATGAAGGAAAACCACTTGCAATTGCATAATTACCGGTTTTCCTTTTGAGTCAATTCCCTGTGTAGGGGTCTGTTCTCTCTGCTGTTGATCATTGATCAGCAGATGACTTCAGCTGGCCCAGGTGCTGTTGCAGTAGTCAGAGGTGTTGACTGTGGCTCTGCACCCGTGCCACCTTATGTGGGAACAAGAAGTAATATCCCTGCCACACAGAAGCTCCTCATGAAACACATACGTTTTAAATTACATTGTTTGAGAACAATAATGCAGAATATAATACAGTGGAAGTGAGATAAGATGAAGGTCTGAATTAACTGTAAATTAGAGAAAACAATCAGATGTTTGTTTTCCCCTATCTCTATCAAGTTATGTATGAGTGGTTTGTTGCTGTCTGACCATTTATATTCATTACAGTTGTTGGAAAATAATTTTGTTCTTATTCTGTGAGAGTGTTCTGACATACATTCTCTTAGTATTCTGTAAGGCGCAGTTACTTTAAAAAGTCAGACTGTCCGCAGACCCAGGCGTTTGAAGTATCCAGCTGAGCTTATGAGATTGAAAGAGTACAAGCATCTGAGTGCCTTGCGTTTCCTCTGAAAATTCACTTCTTTCTCCAACTTCCAGTATTTTCTTGTTGCTATTAAAGAGTTGTACTCAGTCTTAAGTTTAAGTAACAAATTTAGCAAGATTTTCGTTGGAGTTTAAAACTGGTTTGTTAGTGAAGTTGGAAGAGCTAATTACAATGTGGGTACCCTTTGCATACATTTACTTCTTTGCGGCTTTTCATAGACCATAATACCTAGTAGAGCATTGTAGACCATTTAACTATTAAGAAATGAGGACTTAATCTTCTGCTAATTAACCTAGGATTTCCCCACGATTTTGTAATCTTTAGAAGCTTAGTAGTTACTGCGGAATTTTTTCTTTTATGGAAGAAAGTAACTTAGTTGCAGCTCTGTTTCCTAGGCAAACGCTGACCAGTAAAGCTTTGAAAGAGTGTGGTGCGCTGTTGTTCGACTGATGAACACAAATACTTCTCTTGGACAAGTATTTGAGGTACCCAGTGAAAAGGGGCACAGTGTAACTGGGGAAGACCTCAGCCTGCTTCCAAGCTTTCTTTGTTTTGTGAGAATCCGAGTGCTCTGAAGGTGATGTAGGTGAGCTTGGTACAGCTGTTTCTCCTTAAATTCTGTCATAGCAGATTTGATTTAGTGGTTTGGGATTTTTCTTATTTTTTTTCCTTCTGAGCATAACTATAGCTTCAAGGGGTTCCTTGCTTCCTCTCTTAATGTTAAAGATAGCCTGGACTTCATTTCCGTTTTCTGGAGGGATGAGGTGGTGGTGTGAGTTTAATTGGCTTAATTTTGCTAACAACTCTTGCAGTTCTTCTAAAAAAAGAAAAAGGAGGGGAAGAGGGGCTGTGTAGTTTTAGTTTGAATGGTCAAATTCTCTGGGGGCTGAAAGCTGCAGTTCTGGTTTCCAGCTGTGAGTTCAGGACTCCGGTTCTTACCTAGAAAGGTGAAGGCAGATCTTGGTCTCTTTAATGTTCTTTTGAAGGATATGTTTCTTTGAAGGAGAAACAAGATTTGAGGTTCTTAATGCAATACACATAGTTATATTTTAATTAAATTCTAATTTAAACCTTGACTTCCAACTCATTTGACTGCTGTAACTCATTTCTACTAGCATTTAGGAGTCTGTAATGCCTGTTTTGGTGAAAGATTGCTGTACTTTCAGAACTAGATCTGTGTTGCTGACAGCTGCCTTCCCTTTCATTGCTGTAGTTGGAACTAAGGCACTTGATATGTTTGCATGGTTTTTTGTCGTTCATCACTCTGGCACAGCCAAACACACAACTCTCATCTGTGTTGCGCATCAACTTCTGTTCTTTGTGTCTTGATAGTTAGATTACTGTAAATTTTGTTTTAAGTAACACCTTTATGTTTATCTTTCACTGTGTAACTTGACTCCTGCATCAGATGTGGCCATTCCTTTGATATTTATTTTCTGTCATTGTATAGCTGGTTTTACGCTGTACTGTGGTTAACATCTTTATTTATCATTTTATTTATGTGTTTCATTTCTATATACGGTTATATTTACTTATGTTTAGCTACTGCTAAACAAAACTGAATGATTTTACGTGTTTGGGTTTTTTTTGCTCTGCAGAGTTGTAAAGAGCTCTCAATCTTTAGTAGAACCTCAAGTTCTTCAATAAAAAGAAATTATGCCATGTGCTTAAAATAGTCAAGAAAATAATAACACAAGTTCTGAACTTGTTTGGAAACCAACCAGCCACAAAGCCCTGTGTCCTTGGCATTCATTGATCGTAAATGCAGCAATGTGTGTATTTGGGAGGAACACATGCTTCCTTGGCTTATTTTCTTTTACTTTGTGTTTCTGTTGACATACAAAGCATAGTCTGTTTGCAAACAGCCAACAGCAAACGCCAGACTTCACAAGGCCATTTAACAAGCTTTGCTTCTTGACTGCCCTCATGGCAGATGAGGACAGGGTAATCGTGGAATGTGGGAAGCCAGCTCAACTTTGCTGGTGGCTTTTGTTTAATAAATTAAACTGAGGCAGGAGGAGACAGCATGGAAAGTCTTGTTATCTTCCGTTGTGATACTACTTGAAAGCAACTGTAGTAAGACCAGCGGAAGGCTGTGAAGGAAGTACATTTAAATAGAGCTGTTGAAGTGGTTTTCAGTGCTAGTATTGAACTAGTTTTGTACTGCTTGTGTTAATCTGTATCAGTGAAACAGATTAGGTAATGGGAAGAAAAAAGTGTGATAAATCAGGCCAAATTTAAACCAATGAGAGAGCATTAACATGCAAAGTTGAGTTTCTTTAACTACAAAAGGGATGCTGTTGTGTACAATTATTATAGATCAAGCCTTGGATGTAAGGTCGCTTAAAAAAAATTGTAACTAAATTATATTTAACTATTGCTTCAAGTGGTATGTGCTTTCAAGGTATGACCATATAATGAAAGGTAAAGAAAAGAGACAAATGAAAATCTTTTAGTCAAGTAAATATACTTCCTTTCAAAGCCAGTACCTTTCATGTACTAGCTTCATAAATGCTGGAAGAAATTAGTTACTATAATATCACATAGCTTAAAATAATCACACTGTTATTGCCAATATTTTAGTTCTTTCTGAAAAATACCTTTGCTTTAGACAGTTAAGTCTCTCAGTGGAGGTATATTTGAAATCTGACTTCATAATGGCTACTCTTGTACTAGCAACCTTAATGCTAAAGTATGGCAAGGTAGAATACAGGTTCGTAGATTTGTGTAGGCAGTGAGAAAAATTATTATTAGCTTCAAAATCCACATTAAGATTTGATTTTGTGGGGGCTTTTTGACTATGCCTTTCACATACTTGGTAAGTTGTTAAAAGTAAGAATTAATCTTTATTAAACTGCTGTCACAGTAAACATCTGCAGACTTTTTGTTTTAAACCTTAGGAGCAATTTCTTTCAACTCAATTATTACTGGAAGTCTTGCTGGGTTACTGGTGTAGATTATTGTAGCTTTTGATGCAACTTAGTATATTGTGTCTTGAATTGTAGTGGCTCAGTTGAAGTCAGAAACCTGAAGAATATGCTAACACAATTTTTTTGTTGTATATGACTTTTAAAAATACTTACTGGATTTTTAAACAAACATTTATTGCCTGCAGAACATAGGCCTTGTACATCTGCTTCATGTCTAGATCAATAGTTATTAATATTTAATAATGTAATATAAGGAAACAAGAATAATGTTAACCCTGTTTCACAGACTGTGAGACTCATTACTACAAGATGTTTTGCATATTTTGATTATAAATTGTTAAAAAAAGAATTTGACCAATATAATGTTGGATGTACGCCCGTATGGCAGAAGCTACAGCAAGAGTATAGGAAACAGGCTTCACATGTTACGTGTTCTCAGTAGTTGAGAGTTCAAAGGCTTTTCTGGTCTGCATCCAGCCTGTCATGTTTAACAAGTGGTGCAGGTGTAGGGTACAACTCAGGAAAACTGAATTGCTAACTGTTGCCTGGATAGATTGTGTGAAGGGCTATGCTGTATTTGCTGTATTATCTTTCTGGCATTCTTTCCACTGTGAGTAGACAAAATATTGGCACAGAGAGGTTTTGGTTTTAGTTCGTTGTGACTGCTAGAATATACTCTAATGAAAACTAAGCTTACNTGCCTGGATAGATTGTGTGAAGGGCTATGCTGTATTTGCTGTATTATCTTTCTGGCATTCTTTCCACTGTGAGTAGACAAAATATTGGCACAGAGAGGTTTTGGTTTTAGTTCGTTGTGACTGCTAGAATATACTCTGATGAAAACTAAGCTTACAACTAGAGAATTTTATCAAGGGTTAGGCTCTCTGGTTGATAACTGTGCAAGGCAAATGGCATCTATTTCAAAGACATCAAAGTTTAAACAGATGAGTCAGAAATTGTAGGGGAGTGAGATATAATGTTAAGATCAAGAGAGTGCAGTTGTAGCTTGTTAATACAATGTGAAATGCTGTATTTAACTTATGCAGCATGACTTAATGTCTAATGTACTATTTGTCTTCCTGTGCATATACAGGGGCTCCTTTGCATCACATTTTTTTCTAATCCACCCTCCAACAGAAAGTGAAATGGGTCAGCTTTGTCTGTGATACTCTTTACTCTCAGACAGGTTTTCCACATTATCTGTGGAAGACTACCTTTGATGGAACTTGTTCCTCTACTGCAAAAAATCCCTTTAAGCAGAATTTCTGTCTGTCCTGCAAATCCTCCATAGTTACGAATGGGCTTCAGAACTTACTTGTGTGTGTGTTTTTGCGCCCTTTTTCTTACATGCCAGTGTGAGAAACAAAACTCTTAATTTGGTTTATCTAATAGCTGTTTCTTCCTTTTTTTATGTAGATACTATGATCAGCTGTGTTCAATTGAACCAAAGTTTCCGTTCTCTGAAAATCAGGTAAGAAGACTTAGCAAACCATTGAACTGAATTATGGCACCTACAATGTATGACTTTTGAGCTTGTACCTAATCCGCTAAACAGTACTTCCCTCGGGCAAGGTATTTAATCCCTTTGAGCCTTATTTTCCTGATTTCTGATTATTTTCTAGTCGGTGCTCACATACAGTCTATACAGTTTCAGGACTTTACCTCTAGTGGCCAAAATTGCATTGATTTTACAGATTCAGAAATGTTTTGACTTTGGCTAGTGGTCACTGCGGTCTATGTCAGAAAGATTCCTCTTCAGGTCTCCTTTTTCCAAGAAGCCTTTTTCATACCATGTTATAAAGGCTTTTTAAAACATAATTTCTATGGGAAAACCTTTAGTAATGAATGGAATATGCTCTTTGATTTTTGAAGTATAGCAGGTGTTTCATTCACAACAGCTAACAGAGTAAGCCCACTTAAGAGCTTACCACTTTATTCCTGCCTCTGCACCTACAAATTACATAATTTTTATATAGATATGGTGTTCGTTAAGTTGGGGTTTTTTTCCTACCATATTTATTTAGCATCCTGTCTCTAAGGAGAAATTCAGTTCAACTCCTGTCTATTGAAGTCTTCCTCAGGTGGAGACTGGAATGGATCTTTAGGCTCCTGTAGGTTTGGTGGAAAAAGGCTTAGTTTTTCTTTGTATGTGTTTACAAATAGGACAGAATTTCCATTTCTTTCCTTATCAAATCATAGTTAAATAGTAATGTTACGATTCAAAGAAAAGATTTCTTTCAGACTTACAGGTTAGAAGCAATGGAATAGTTTTAATGCAGCTCAAAGTGATTTGAGTTTTGTGTGTAGCTGCATTCACTTGTAGCCAAGAACTACACTTTGGTTTTTAGTGTGCAACTCTTTTGGTATGGTGATCTGCAAAGCCTGGGACATGGAAAACTGGAAAACTTTAAGAGTTTTAAGAGTCTGCGAGTATTGCAGATCGGTAAACTGTTCCATCAAAGGGAAGAAGTCATCAGTGGAATCAGCAATGAACAGCAGGCAAACAGAACTTCCTGAAACTAGCATTGCTGCTAGAGGAAAATACATTATCAAACAGTACTGTGCTCTTTCTGAAGTTATTCTTTTCAACCACTTTAAAATGTGGCATTTTTCTGTCTTTTCTATCGGATACCTGTTGCCTACAACTAGTTTGATCAGCTGAATAAGGAGTCAAATTGTGGAACTTCAAAGCAGATTTTTGTAAAGTATTTGCATTGTCTATGAAATATGTGCTGGAAGTGTAATATGAAACACACTGTTTTTACCTGCTTTCTCTTTCCTGAGTGCATTTATTGATGATGCTGTTACTGACTTCACTTACAAAAATGAGTGAATTTTGGTATTACAAAACAGCTGAACTGCCTGGTTGGGCGGTTTCCTATAACTGTGACTATACCAGACTGTCAGACTTCTTGGGAGAGGAGTATCTTGGTTTGGAAATAAATTTATCTGTCATTCATAATCTGAGCAGAGTGGAAAGATTATTTTGAGAATTTTTGTCTTGTCTGCATGAAATGTTTTGAGCAAACTAAGAGGGAGGACAAAAAGTGGAGTAATTTTTTTAATAACTGTTGATAATTTCCTGAAACTTCCAGAATGTTTTTAATGTTACATGTGGATTAAATGTTTTGCACAATTAGTATATAAAAGGATAAATATGTTGAATTTGAGATTTTATGAAAATTTCATATTTCATTTTAGAGATAAAGATCTTCTTTTTTCCCCCCCCAACTTTCAGGTCTGTGTAACATTTACATGGAAAGATGCTTTTGATAAAGGATCACTTTTTGGAGGATCTGCCAAATTGGGTATGTGAATGTACCAAAAGTGCAAGAACTTTGAGAATATTTTTATATAGCTGAATTTTTAGTAGTCTTCCTGGTATTCTCAACATGGCTTTCAAATGGGTTCAACATATTGGTAACAGATTAATCACTTCAACATTGGAATGAATAAATGGGCACTATGCAAATAATTTCTATAAAATTGAGATTTGATACTAGTTTTCCAGAGGCACAAATATATATATATGCAGTCTGATAACAGTCGTGCTGTCCGTACCTCAGACTTTTTCTTTAAGCAGCCACAACTGACATTGATCAAAATTGTTCAAGTTAACATTAAGTTTCAGTAGCAGGTTTTTGGTAAGCCAGCTCTTACTGTTCTAAAAGAACAAGATCCTCTTGAGATGTGCTTGTGAGTCCCCTCCAGAAGGAGGGGAGTGATGATAGCTGGCTTCAGTAACCTAGCCTGATGTCACATTTTATCGAAGACAACAGAAAGATCTGCCCATGCTGTGAAATTATTCTCCTATCACTACTTTGTAAAATATTTTCATATAGATTTGAACACTTGCAAAGAAAAAAAATTGTATTTGTTTCCTGCAAACATAAGGAGTCTGAGTCTAGGATTCATTTTAGTCACATAACAACAATTCTGCACTGCAAATACAGGATCATTAGATGGATTTGGAACATTTGCCAGTAGAGAAACTAAGAGTAGATCCTTTTGAGTTAAGTGAGGAGCTGCTCAGTCATGTGTAATAATTCTTTAGTGTTTTTGCTTATACCTAAGTGTTCATCATGACTAGCATTGCAAGATGACCATTGCCATTTTGAAGCTCCAGACAAAGCCTGAAAAAATACTACTTATTATTCTTTCTATTTTTTTAACATTTTTGTGTCCTTTATATAGTTCTCTGTTAGCAGCTACTGAAAGTCTTTGTTTTCCATGTTCTGAATACACCTGCTAAATTTGTGCCTGTGTGAACTGTATGTGTAACAATACACCGCATTCGTATGTGTAAGCAGGTGGTACACACCTTTCCTTGCTTTATTATCTAACTGTTCTAAGAAGTCCTTCTGGATAATTGGAGACTTATTGCAGATACTGTGTTTTTTCTCAGAATTTGGTTGGTGCTGTCTTTTTTGGGGCTTAGCATTTCATAATGATTGGACCTGTTTCATAGTAAAGTTCAGAATACTTAGTTATAACTTAAACATAGCCTGTAAATTGCCAGAGATTTATAGTAATTGTGAGAAAAAGAATCAGTAATCATAACGTTGATGATTACCCTGTTTGAATAAATGTGATGTTTCAGCAGCCTGAGAAAGCTTGCTTGTCTGCAGGTTAATTATATACTAGTCTAAATAATCAGAGGCAGATGGCCAGAGATTTATGCAACAGTCCATGTGAAAAATCAAAGAAATTCTTAACTGAGATGTGAGTAATGCTCAGTTAACAAGCAATGAAATACATTTTATTTTGGAACTTTAAAGCAGATCTTAGTGAAAATAAATTAACAAAAGGAGTCATTTAGTATGTATTTTTGCAGTGCTGTATCACAGAATATCCATATGCCGCTCTCCAGATCAATTGTAGCATGTGTATATCTCTTTATTTCAGATCAGAATTAGCAGTGGGGTTTCTCACTGTAAAGCAGTTCTCAGTTACTGAGGAAGCAGAATTTCTGTTGACTTCTAAAGAGGTGATCCTGTCTCCAGATGGAAATTCAATGTAAAACTCCCTTTGACTTCCATGGGGCCAAGATGCAGGGGTGTGACTTGAGAGTTCTGGCTCTCTCTGTGGTGACAAACTGTTTTCTTCCCATCGATTCCCCGTAATCCCAAGTCTGTGTCACATACTGACACATACTGTAGCTGCTTGAAAAGTGACCCAGTTCACAGCATGACATGTCATCTGAAATATGTTGGCTTAAGTTAATAGGTAGAGCTATAAACAGATGAGTCTGAGGAAAAGCTATATTGCTAAACAGCTGTTCTCACTGCAGTAAATCACAGTTGAGATGCAGTCCAGAGTATAAAGCAAATCTGCATGTAAAGTAATTTTGCACGTCAGAAACCTTAAAGCAGTATTTTCTTTCTTTCCTTGTGTGTGTTTTAGTTTCTCGAATGATGTGTAGGTTGTAAAAGATGTTCTTTTTAGAAAAATTCTGGAAAATAAATTACAGAAAAGAGATGATCTATATAAATTACTATTATCTTGATGAAATGCAGTGGCTGGGTAACTCACTTTTCACTCAGGGAAACAAAATGGGAAAAATGGTATGTCAGATTTCTGGCTGCTTGACTGAAAATTTAGTGCAGGTCAGGAAGTGCTAACATGGAAACTTCAGAGATATGTTAGGTAAATATGTAGCTGTATAAGGGGCTGGATGTTAGTGAAATAAAGCAAATGTGCCTCTTCAGTACCTTCATGTTTTAAGGGTAACTTAGAAGTTACACCTGGGTTTGTGGAATTGAAAAGTCACTAGTTGAGTTTCCTGTATTCTTGAAGAGGANGGATGTTAGTGAAATAAAGCAAATGTGCCTCTTCAGTACCTTCATGTTTTAAGGGTAACTTAGAAGTTACACCTGGGTTTGTGGAATTGAAAAGTCACTAGTTGAGTTTCCTGTATTCTCGAAGAGGAGTGTCACACTTTTTAGCAGTAGTAGGAAGCTAATATCTGCAGTCTTTAGATTTTCAGTGCCTGCATGTGGCAAATAACCTTTTGAAAGCAAGTAATAGATCCAAAATGGTTCCTGTTCTGATACTACTGTTTCTAGAAGTGTGGGCTCCATCCTCTGGGCCTAGAAAGTACTACAGGAGTCGAATCTGGACAGGCCACGCTGCTGTCTAGTGAGCACAAGTTTTAGTTAAGTAAATCCTTGGCTGTTTTAGTATATGGATAACCAAGGTATTCATCAGTATTTTCAGTCTGAAACAATAGCTTTGGGAGGTGAAAAATTCCCTGTGTTTCAATAGATAGTAAGATAGAGGATGTAAAAAAAACTTTGGCCTCAATGAGAGAAGGGTAGTTAATCTTACATTCAAGATACAGTAAGAGCATGTAATTGGGCAGTTATTGCAAAGTGATTAATGAATGGAAGTTCGTATTTCAGATTATCCTTCAGTAATGTGTGTGTTTCTGTATCTTCAGGAGCTAAAAAGTTGCGCTATAGTTAGACTTTCAAATTGTTTTGTGTATTGTGTAGATTTTCATACTACTGCTTTTATGCTTTATGCCATATAGTTTCTCATGTCAGTACATTCTGTGGAAGTACAAAATTAGACTATGTAAACCTTCAGAGTGAAGATGACTTTGACTTCAAAAGTTCAGCATGAATAGTGGTTTGGGTTTTTTTGCTTGAAACTGTTGATATTTTTAAATACAGATATTAGTAGTGTTGGCGTCATCTGTAGGATGCTGGAGTACTGAAGTTTATTTTCTTAACAGTATGAGTAGCTGTCTGCTTTGATTGCAGCTTTGGCAAGTTTGGGGTATGAGAAGACCTGTGTTTTGTTCAACTGTGGAGCATTGGCAAGCCAGATTGCAGCAGAACAGAACCTAGATAATGATGAAGGACTGAAAGCTGCAGCTAAGCACTATCAGGTACAGAGGCTCCCTGCTTTTGCTAGGAATTCAGAATTATCCATCTTAGAATGTTAAATAAGTATCTCTCAATTTTAAACCTATATATACACATACATACATATATATGTATTTTCCCTCTCTTAATTGCAAAGATGGATTTGCTAGCTACCTGGTCTTGGCTCATACTTATTTACCAACTTTGAAGGATTTAATTCCATCCAGTTGCCCGTACCTCTTCCTTCAAGCATGTTGGTAACTAATAACTTTCAGCTTAATAGTTAATAATTTTAGTGAATATGAATTTTAGTAACTGCTCTCTTTCTTCTTTGTTGAATGCATTAAAACTTGCCTGTTCTTATGCTGTTAGGTGTAGCCAATACACCTTTACTTATGGTGTGTCTTGACAAATGTCTCAGTATAAGTGGCTTCGAGAACAAGAAGTCATAAGGAATTGTTTTTAGTGGTTAAACAATGAACAGGAGACCATATACCAAAAAAGCTCTAGTATTTTTGAATTTGTTGTATGTATGATATTTGTATGAGAAAAATCTGTTTGGAAATATGAATTATAATGTATTATTTTGTTTTGCTTAGTTTGCAAGTGGTGCTTTCCAGCACATTAAAGACACTGTTTTGTCAGCCTTGAATCGAGAACCTACAGTGGACATCTCTCCAGACACAGTTGGAACTCTCAGTCTTATTATGTTGGCTCAAGCCCAAGAAGTCTTTTTTCTGAAAGCTACAAGAGGTATATCTTAATTTTTGGCTTGTATATTTATATGCTTTCACAAAAACTTACAAGTGTGTTTTAGTTATGAAGAGCTTGTAAAGGGCCTTTCAGAAGCTTTTGGTTTTCCCTTTACTGATTTCCTGCACCCGTTGCAGGACATTAAACACAAACTACAGATGCCCCTTAAGGATTTGTCTAAGGCTCACCTAACAATGCAGTTAACCCATTTGCCTTTCCTTTCTTCTTATGTCCAAAACCATTAGTCGTCATCTTTACAAAGGGTTTTGTTGGTATATGTTTTTTCCTTTTCCCTCCTGAGAACAAAATACATTCTCAAAAAGAACTGAGAGCGCTAGAAATGGTGCATAGGGGTTTTACCACTACCCCTCTTCTCATCTGTCCGGTGAATGATTTCATAAGAATTTAGAAAGAAATTACTGTGCTAGGAAACAAAGGAAATTTCCTAAGAGTTTAAGGGAAACTAATTCTGTTTGATTGCTCCTAATTTTAACAGAGGAACTCTTTGACCAGGTCTAACTTTGAGAATGCCCAGTTTGTCTCAAAGTGAAATTCTGCAGGTAGAGCAAAAAATTATGTCCCTAACTNAGGAAATTTCCTAAGAGTTTAAGGGAAACTAATTCTGTTTGATTGCTCCTAATTTTAACAGAGGAACTCTTTGACCAGGTCTAACTTTGAGAATGCCCAGTTTGTCTCAAAGTGAAATTCTGCAGGTAGAGCAAAAAATTATGTCCGTAACTGTTAAAGGCTGATTGATTGTGAAATACTGGTTCAGTGGCTGCGTATTTTAATACAACTATTCAAAGTATGTATTTCAAAGAATTTTCCTGTGGAGCAGTACTATCTTCGGTACAAGTTCTCTTACTCATTGCTATCCTGCTCTTTTCTGTGTATTTACAAGAAGTCGTGCATCTAGAAATTACAGATACCTAGAAGCAGAGGTCACATGTGATAGCCGTCAACTGCTCCCTCTCCCTGTGTTTGCAATACAGTGGAGGAAGTAGGGGTGATCTTAATTGGGATGTTTCTTGTCTTCACAGGGAAGATCCTTGAAAATTCTTGTAGCCTTACTGCCTTTAGGAGAATCTCAACAAGAAACTCTTGTCCTTCAGCTAACTGATAAATTATGTTTGTGTTCTTTATCATCCTGGTAGCAGTGTTTTAGTCGCTGGCTATTTGGATGTTGCTTTGAAATAAACTTTTGTAACAAATGGTCGAAACTTCTTCAGAGAAGGAGGAGACACTTAACTCATTTTGCGTGGGAAATAGATCTTTCTGTCACCTTCTTGATTTTTTCTTATCCAAAACGTGAAAAAGACAAAGCAAGGCTGATCCAAACCCACATGTGTCCTGTGAACTGAAGATCTTTGTGTCTGCTCCCAAGACTACAAGTCTACAGTGTTAGAAGGACAGTAAGGTTAATAATCATCTGACTGTGGAAGCTGTAGATTTTGCCAGATGTAGAGGTTCTTTTCCCTGGCAGGAAAGACATTTTGTGAAGAATCATGTTTGACAACATGATTAACTTCAGAAACCTATTTTTTTTTTTTAGTGGGAATGCTTCAAAGTTTGATTTCAAAACTCAAATTTAGCTTCTTGCTGCATTGACTATTTACCTTACTTGCAACTTGCTGGTTTTTTCTCTCGTGTGAGACTGTCCATTTATCAGCCTACCAGGAGATAATGTTATTTCTGATACAACTGAGTTTATTTACAAGTTGAAAGAAAGTGGAAGTGTTTGGCAAAAGCCAGATTGGTCAGTCAAATCTAACTGCACTGCATCACTACAGATCAGGTCTTTAATTTCTGAGCCTTTCCTAATGTTTTCTTTAAGTGTCTTCAAGTCTGTGTGTTTGCTATTCCATCTCGAGGCTTGCATTGTAGCTACAATATGTAAAAGATATGTGAGTAAAAATGAAAGCTTCTGATAGTGAAAGATCTGTNTGCACTGCATCACTACAGATCAGGTCTTTAATTTCTGAGCCTTTCCTAATGTTTTCTTTAAGTGTCTTCAAGTCTGTGTGTTTGCTATTCCATCTCGAGGCTTGCATTGTAGCTACAATATGTAAAAGATATGTGAGTAAAAATGAAAGCTGCTGATAGTGAAAGATCTGTTCCAAGCTGTCTGCATGGACAAATGAGTCTCCTTTAACATTTCCTTTGTTAACTGAAATGTAGTTAATACGCCAGGTTTTTTCTTTTCTTTTTTCTTAGAGCTCAAGCTTCATGAAGGGAAATGCAACTACCACACACTAGGTGGGGCTGGAAGGCCAGTCTTACCTAGATATTACTTGTTTTGGTTTTCGTAAACACTTAGTGCACTGGACAGAAACATTTTGGCAAAGTAGTAAGTTGCTAGATCTCATAAACTCCTTTTTTCCATTTGTCACTAAATCCCGTTCCACAGTGCGAATATCTTTCTGGCATACCTTATGTGCATTTACCTGACAGAAGGTGAATCTGATGTCAGACCTCATGCCTGAAGTGTCATAGATGTGTGAATATGCTGGAATGAGCAACCCACTTGGGAATTCTTTCAATTTAATTTTGACAATCAAGCATCCTCTGCAGGCTTCCTAATCTCCCCATACCTTGCACTCATGCTTATCAATCTGGCAGTACATAAAAATCACCTGAACCAGAGGATACTTATTTGTAAGGGCAGCTGTTTAGAGTGGATACCCGATGTTTGCATTGACTGCCTACCTTCTCTGGGAAGGTTGAATTGCTGGTACAGGCCAGAGGTGATTATAAAAGGAGGTAAAGATAGATGCAGCATGTTCCTATTTTAACAGTTTTGGCATCAGGAACAGGGTGAGGATGTGAGGCAGGGAATACTGCTGCTGCTAGGCTTGTGAGGCTCTGACATGAAGTAGTGGATACCACTTGGAGGAGCTCTGGTTATTTGTGTCCAGGAATGGTGTTTGTTAGCTTACAGCGAGTATAGAGTGGTGTGGACTGCTGTGGAAAGGACCAGCCCCATCTCTTCTGTTGTACTTCTGCAAATTTTTGAGACTCCTGATATGGAGTTGGGTTAGAGAACAGATCATTCTGAAAATTAACTACAATATTTTGCTGACTAGATTTCAGCTAAATTCTTTGGCTATGGGTGCACATGTGCTTGTACTAGCACAAGGGAAGGGCTGGGAACAAGCTGCCGGAGTTAGAGTGGGACTGTGGCTTTTATTGGCAGCTTGCCATTGGTCCGAGGTAAAGCTTCATCCTGCACAAATGCCAGCAGCTGCCAAAAGGTTTCTTGTACAACTGACTGAACCTTCAGCGTCATGATTGAAGTAGAAAATTTGGAAACTGTAGCTGGATGTCAAGAGCAAAGAATGGGATCCCTCCTTTGAGCTGTAGTGTAAAACTCTACCCTTAGAATGCAGTTGTTGCTGTTTGATCATGAAGTAATTTACCTGTTCACATGTAAAAACTGATGATAATCATAATTGTTCTTTGTTTTTTCTCCCCCTCCCTACAGATAAAATGAAAGATGGTATCATAGCTAAACTAGCTAATCAAGCTGCAGATTACTATGGTGATGCTTACAAACAATGTCAATATAAAGATACTTTGCCGAAGGTTAGTAACTCTCACAGAAATAATCTGGGATCTGCTATTATTGTGAGTAGCTGTTATTGTTTACAATGTACTTGATGAAATACACTTTATTGTATCCTTGAGAAAATAAATGTAAATGTATCCTTGAGAAAACCTGACGTATTCCTACGTTTTAGGGAAATGAACCTGTAATTTTGAAAAAAAGAGTCTAGGAGGAAAAAGGCAGTGTGGTTTTTTTTTTTAAATAAGTAAAATCTTATTATGTGAAGTGTGTTTACTTGCAACGCATTTCATTTAAAGTGAACTTGAAATGTTTCTGATAGCATGTAGGGATGCCGTCTTAGTACTTAATGCCTTACTAAATTGGTTTTTCGAACTAACTTTTTCTAATGGGGCTTAATTGGCTTCTACTTCCAATGTTTTTGTGTGAAATTTGCTCTTGTGAGCATGAATACAGTGGTACTGGTCACTTAACTGTTAATGAAAAACATGACTGGAAGTCAGTGTGTGTCCTCTGTCCTTCTTCCTGTCTTCTCTTCTTCCTCCACTCCAAAACAATCTTGATACTTGTAAATTATCTCAGTTTAGTCTTTGTTGTTCATTTAATTGCTCTTGGTTTTGGAAGATGCAGAAGGATCTTTTTTCATGCTCTCTGAATATATTCTGTACAACAAGTGCTTTAAAAATGAGCATGTTTTCAATGTGTCAAATGCATCAATTATGTTCAAATTACAAAATACTAGAAAAACTTTTGTGCAGTGTTACAAATGTAAAAGTTGGATAGATTTCCTTACTTTCTATATTGTTGGACTCTTGAAATTTATGTCTAGGTAAGTAGGAGATTGTCTTCCATAATGCTTTTTTTGTCAGTGTCCCTTGGAAGCATCCATTGTTGCTAATTTTCAGTTATTTTTCATTCATTAATAGTTTGAAAACTCTGAAATAATTATTCCAGCTTGCAGTGGTCTTTTCTTGTTACAGATAAAATGTGAAATATGTGTTTCCTACAAATACACAAGAAAACTTAGTAAAAATATTTTTATCAGTAGTAAAAGGAAGTGGTTGATGTCTGGTCCTATAACTTAGTATGCAATCTTAGTCAAATAATTTGCTAAAGGCACTTTTATTTCTGCTGGGGAAGAAATCAAGTAGGTTTTTTTCCCCCTCCTCTGATTTCTAACGCAGAATAGAATCTTGATAATGATAGGAACTGTAAGGGCTACTGTACTAAAGTAAAAATATGCATTTTTATTCTTAATAATTTACACAAATGCCTTTGTAGGCCAGTCAGTGACTTTTTATATATGTTTTCAAAAAAAATGTTTTTTAAATTGGTATCTTGCTTGGCTGCAACTTGATAGATTCTTTTATGTATGCACATACTTCCTCTCACGCATTCTCTGGCATTTTACAGATTGGGCCAATTTCTCACTTAGGTAATATGTTTATTGTTGATTTCTGTCAGGCAATGAAATGTAATAAAGCCATTGCTTTGTCTTTTGTTGTTGTGGACCTTTCTAAGCCATAGATGTGCTCCCTGTTCCAGTTGCACAGTAAGCTGTCAATTCATTATTTGAAAGAACGTAATAAGGTTTGCTGGTTTGCATGAGTTAACACTAGCTCTGAGAACAGTTACACATTTAGGAGTGTGAAACAGAGGTTGACTTCATGCGTCAGACTCTAGTTGCAAGGCTCCCCAGACAGCTTTTTTTCCTTCAAAATTTACTCCCCCTTTTTTTTTTAAATCTCTGTTAGGGCAGCAAGTTTGCATAAATGTAAAGAAGCAGGCCTGTGTATACTGAGGTCTTTAAAACATTAGTCTGGTTTTCCAGTGCTCCTTGATTTCAGAAATAAAACAGTAAGGCCAAATCCTTGATCAAAGACCATGCCTAAACTGTGGGCTGCAGCATAATGTTTTATTCATGTCTTGGTTGGTACTCCTGCGAAGTTAAGTGCATTTGTATAAAAGTCTAAAAATGGCTTTTAAATTGCTTTCCATGTCAATAGTTACTGGTTCTCTTTATTTGTTCTTTGCTTTCATAATTTACTTTCTTGATAGGCCTGCTGCTGTTTTAAGTGTAATTGCTTTGTTAAATAAAAAAAAAGGCCTGTCTTCCTTCTCTCCCCTTAAGAACACTTTGTCTTGGAGTCACTTGGGGTTGTTCTTGGAACTGTCCTTTCTAATACATGCATGCATTCCTAATCTTTGGAGTAAATGTTGCAACTTCATGACTTGAATTTAAGTTGTAGCTAATCTAAAATAATAGACCCTAAGAATTTTACAACAAAATAAAAAAAAAAACTGGATTAAATGCATGCAAAGTCATGAGGTCTCTGACATTTACCTCTAATGTTTTAACCTATCTAAACCATTAATTGGGTGATTCTAATTTCCTTTTCTTCTTCCTTTTTCTTCCTGCATCCCATGTTGTCTGTGGTGGTTAATGTGGTTGGACTTTCCCCTGGTCAGTATTTTTATTTCCAGGAGGTGTTTCCTGTTCTGGCTGCAAAGCACTGCATTATGCAAGCCAATGCAGAATATCATCAATCTATCCTGGCAAAACAGCAGAAGAAATTTGGCGAAGAAATCGGGAGGTTACAGGTAGGTCACTTTTTTCTTCCCTGAAGAGTATGGGAAAACTTTAAATCCTGAAAAGCTAGCTCAGAGTCCTAAAATTCAAATAACTGAGAATGAAATGTATTCAAAATTTGCAGAGCATGTTTATCACATGAATCTAATTATAAGCAGCTGCAAAGATGAGAGGTATCTCTGTGGCTTTTATAAAGATGTATTTTAGTGATTTTGGGGCAGTTTGATACTGCTTGACTTAAGTCTATATCTTTATGTTTGCATAGGCTTCTTATCTCAGTATACCTAACATAACAAATTTGTTAATAAATTTTCCCAAGTAATAAGAAAATCTCCAAAACATTAAAATTTTGCCTGGTCTGCACCTAACTCCTTTCCTGCAATCTTGATTTAAATCTGAATAATTTTTGAAAAACATAAGAACAGTTGTATTTTCAGTCTTTATAGTTTTTGTCTCTATATCTGGTTTCTAGGAGGACTCAAATATAGATGTTGTAATGAGTAAGATCTTCTCGTGTGTTAAGTACAGCAGGAAAAAAATGGGTAAAAATAACTACTTTCTTCAAGTCCCCTGGTCCTTGGAGGAAAAAAGAAAAAAAAGTGCTGCTTTGACTTTGTAGGATATGTGTGCGATATCTATTTATTGATATGCAGGAGAGTTGAAAGATTTTATAAGACTATCATGTTGACATTTTGAATGTCTGGGGTTTTTTTTTTAGTGCTCACCCTTGATAGGTCTGGCTGTATCAAGTTTACTGTCATTGTATAATTGCATAGTAAATTAGCTTATATCCATGATTTTTCTTCATGTTGTGTTACAGGAGGTATCCCTTAGTTAAAGTTTTGGTGTGTGGGTGTGGTGTGTGTTTTGGGGTTGGTTTTCTTTTTTTAGTAGCCTCAGGGGAAATACTCCATTATTACTTTAGCACTGCTTCCTGAACAGCGTGTAGTCAGAGGTTAAAATTCCATGTTGTCTTATTTGATACAATTAAAGTGTTAGTGTCCTTTTTGATGAGTTTTGGAAAAATAC
The DNA here is from genome assembly GCA_013398225.1 of Steatornis caripensis. Taxonomy (NCBI): domain Eukaryota; kingdom Metazoa; phylum Chordata; class Aves; order Caprimulgiformes; family Steatornithidae; genus Steatornis; species Steatornis caripensis. The sequence continues at coordinate 49,222 of VZSC01010427.1, read as the reverse complement.
AGTTGCTATAAAGTAATACTTTCTATTTCTCTTTTTTGAGAGCTAAACCAAAGATGGCTAAAATTGGAGGCGGGGGGAGATTAGTGTAAATTCTTCCAAATTACAGTACATATGCACACACCTGTTTCTTCTCATGTTCTGTTTCTGACAAATGCTACTTAGACTAGTATTGTATCAAATCAAAACTACTCTTATGTGATTCATGGCACAATGGAAAGTGGCAAAAAATCTCAGCAAATTTCAAATACACTTCACTTCCAGTGTAGCTCAAGTTCCACTTCACAATCCCCAGAATTGTTGTGAGTCTATGAAAACCTTGACTGACACTGCTTCTTAGTATTTTGTTTTTACACATTCACAGCACAAATCAGGATTGAACAGATAGAATCAAAGGACAATGTTTTGTTTTGCATGTCTCCTTCAGTAAATTGCATGTAGGAAAACCAGACATTTCAGTGTTGCATCTATGCTGAGCAGAGAGAAGTGAAGAGAAAGCAGACCTTGTATTTTATTTTAGTTTGCAGTAGGATTCCAGCATGATTTCTGTAGCTTCTGAGCTCAAGGTTTAGATGGGTGTTAGTGGCAGATGTGAAAAGCAGGACTCTGGCCTCTTCCCTTATGAATGAGAGCAAGTGAGCAAGGTTTGAGAAAGAATTTGCAGTACCTGCAAAAGCAAGCTGTGAGTTTTTACGTGGCTCTCTTTTTTTTTTTTTTTTTTTTTTCTTT
>VZSC01010427.1:22717-42564 GCA_013398225.1 Steatornis caripensis | reverse complement strand
ATCCTTCTGTAAGTTTTCCACTTCCTTGGTCCTTTTAGTAGCTTGCCAATGTCAACCAAATTTGAGGTAGCACTTCTTAAAAATACTTTCAGTCTGATTTTATGAATAACAGCACAGGAGAGAACCTAATTAGTATAGCCTCTGAAAGAGAGGCTACAGTAAGAACTTGAGCGTTAGCTGAAGGCAGCCCACAACAGAACAGATAATTAGCCGATACCTGCTTCCAGTGAGTTACCTTCTGTATAGTTCTGAAATAGCCTCTGCACTTGGCAGACAGCAAGTATCGGGAAGTACAATGTGTGGATGAAAGGTGAGGAAAGGTAGGTACTGGGAAAAGGGGGTAGAGGCAGTGAGTAAGAGGAAAAATTCGAAAAGATACAGAGTTCTACATGGAACTAGCTTGCATTATTTTCACTGTTTTTTTTTTTTCCCCCATTTTAAGAATGCACATCAGGATTTTTCAAAGATGAAACAATCAAACAATGAATCTAATTTAAGAGAAGAAGTTTTGAAGAACTTAGCTGTAGCAAATGACAACTTTGTGGAACTTGTAGCCAATTTAAAAGAAGGCACAAAGGTATGGTAATGTTTAAGGGATTGGAAGAATGGGATCTTTCATTTACACAGCGAGATGTGAATCAAAAATCATAATAATCTTTGTAGACATGCTAGATGAGAGGTATACTTTTGAAGATTTTACTACTGAAGTGAGGACAGAGTTGCTTGAATTTTGAGTGTTTTGACAGCTGTGAAAGGCTGCTTTGTTCATATCTGAAGAGTAAGCTTTTCGAGCATTGCTTTATATTAAAATAGGAAAAGGTGTTAATTACAGCTGAACTGCTGCTGAAGTACCCAGATGAGCCATTTTATATGAGGAATTCTTTCATCTGTTCTCCCGTGATATTTAATCACCTTATCAAATTTGTGTTTTATATACTGCTTCTGCATACATGAGGAGAGATGAGGGTTTTATTTAGCTTTCTCTTTTTTTGATCTGAGTTTCTGAAAGGTGTCTTACTGCTTCTGTATTAAGTACTTTTTGCTGGTTTATTGATAGCTCACTAGAGGAAAAAAGAAAATAAAACTCTGAAATGTCTATACGAATGAAATGCATGTAACTGACTGAAGGCAGTGAAATCCGAAAAAATTACCCTTAAAAAATAAATAGTTAATCACCAGAAGTGGTGATGTAGTTTTGTTCTAGTTGTAATTTTCTAGATATCTTAAACTATTTTTATGCTTATACACACACATATATAGTAAAAAAAAAAAAACTGAGAAAAGTGTGTGATATTACAGGGATGGGCAACAGCTGACTAATATTTGTTTTTGAAAAGCAGAATAAAATGCACTAGCAAACTCTACCTGAATGACAGGTTCTGGGCACTGTAATAATACAGCGCCTATAACTGGATTGATATATAGAAATATGCTAGCACGGAGTCTGAAAGTATTGATCGAGCTTGGGTTTTTTTCTTCACTAGTTTTACAATGAGCTGACAGAAATCCTGCTGAAATTCCAAAATAAATGCAGTGACATTGTCTTTGCTCGCAAGACTGAAAGAGATGAACTGCTCAAGTAAGATTTCAATATTTTGTTTAAGCTTTGTAGAAATAGGTAAGTATTTATCAGGAATGAATCTTTGAGGAGATGTTTATTATGGTACTTGATGAAATCAGAAAGGAATAACAGGCATGTTAAGACTATCACTGCCTCTTTGCCTTAATGCTAACCCCACTCTCCCCTCCCCTGAAAAACTAGGAAAGCTGATGGAGGATTAAATGTGAAAATCTACTTTGAAGTCTGCTCTTTTGTGGCTATATACAGTTCAGCATGAATCTGTTTCATTTTATCATGATTTCACTCTCAATTCTTTTTGGCATGTGTCTGTTTGTAATTTTATTTTCTTCTTTCCTGTGAGGAACTTCTGATTTCTGTACTTTGCTCCTGCTGTTATTTTGGTTTGAGAAATTAGATAAATGCTTCAGCATATGATTGCCTTTCATGTGCCCAGTGTCATGGGGGCAAAAACGTTGGTATTAGACCTCTGTTCCATAGTCTGATCTGGTCTGATAATTTATACTTGTTTAGATACGTGGATTGCTTACACTGCTGGGGAGAGAAGTAGATTTTGTCCTTCCTGTGAAGGGAAGTTTCTGATGCTGTGGTTGTCCCCAACATGTGGTCAGGCTAGTATAGTGTGCTTCAGCTGTGATTTTTAGACTCTAAAGAAGAAAGCATAACTGGAAAGGTTTGCCTTTTAATTGGTGTTCTCTAGGGCTAGTTGTTACTAAAGTTTCAGTTGGTGAAACTGCAGTTGTTCTGTGTGCGTACCATGTTGTGAATGGGACACTCAGCCCTCAAATTTTACCTTCCCTAACTTAATCCTTTGTAGAACTGTTCTTGTTCAGTGGGGCACTGTGCTTGTAAATTAATTCTTAGTTACTGCATGCAGCCCATTCGGCCTCTTCTCCACTTCCTACATTCATACAATTTGGATGCTGTAGGTTGCCTAACCCAGGCTTAGGTCTGAATATCTCACATCTCTAATATGTTAGCGTTCAGTGTTAAAGCTGTAAGTTTAGTGTTGATAGAACATTCAGCTGAATCTTGCCATGCTATCTTTTACTATCTCATGTGTTAACTGTTCACTGACATGAAACCCTGTCAGAGTTGGGGCAATGATCAGATTTGGGATATTTGTAGTGTATGTCTACAAAATGTAGTCTGCCCAACCCACAGTTTGTGTGAATAAAATGTGTGGGGTGCCCCTTCCCCTGCCACGCCCCCTCAACTGCAGTAAAAGTATTAACTGCGGACTGCATCTTCACTTAATGAAAATAAATTTTAGATGGCTTCTCATTTAGAACTAGAGATTTATTACATCCCTCCCTAATGATTGCCCATTGGAGGATCAGTTTTAAGAGTGTTTTAAGCTTCACATTTAATGTGTTTGGTCACTTTGTGGTCAAAATATACTTCACTGTGAATGCTACTGCTGTTCTGTAAGCCAGTGATCTTTGCAGCATAATTTTGAGAAGAAAATTGTTTCTTCCATCCCTTATGTCATCTTCTAAGATGTTAAGTTTTGTTTTTCTTAGTTTGTTTAATAGTGTTAAATAGTTACTCCACTATCGGCAACAAATGAAGAGTTTGAGATATACATATGCATATGTAACAGAGCATCAAGGCAGTATTTCCAGCTTTTTTTCCATCATTCATTTTTACTGCAGGGGTAACTACGACAACAGTTTCCTTGGAGTTTTTGTTTCAGTCTTCTTGTTTCTACCAAGTTTCTACAACAGTTGTCAGTTTTGTTCTGGTTTGGAGCTCACCTTTGTATGCTGTATAATAGGAGCCTGTAGTTTGTTGCTAACTAGACTGTATACTTGTGTCAGTCTCCCCTGTCTTCTGTTTCAGAATGCCAGGTATCAAGTTCTAACTGTTACATATTGCTCACCTATCATTTTTATGCAAAATTGTCTGAAATTTTAAATGCTTCCTAAAATGTCTCTGAAGAATCTGCCCAATCTCAAATATTGAACCTTTGCTTTGAGAAATGTGCTACATTCCACTGAGTATGTAACTTAGAACTTTTTCCTTGGAGTTTTCATGGCAAGGTGACTAAAATGATGCTGTTTAGTGGCAGCTTGTAGTACAACATGACAATAAAGCCTCCTTGTATCTTACCAAAGTAAGATACCAAAGTATCTTAAGAGTAATTCTAACACTACAGGTAACAGAATAGAAAACTTGAAAGCTTATATGCTGAGCCATTCAGATTCTTGCCTGTTTAGGTATTTTTTAATAGTTATGCTTACCAGGATATAAATGATATTGTGGACTCTTCGTTTGTTTTTTTAACAGTTTTGTTAGATGTATGGTATTTGATGCAATACTATTTAATTTAGAATAATCTTCAGAGAATATGACATTGCTTTTCTTGTGTATCTGAGCATCTCTTTTCATGTCAAAATTACTGACATTTACTTTTATCCTTTTCCATAGCCTTAAGGTTTCCTTAGGTTCTCAGGAAATCTTCCAAGTTGCTAAACATTCTGACTATTCTGTGATTTCCGATCCCAAAGCTTTTGGCTAATTCAGTGATCTGTAACTCAGTATTGAGTTGGAACATAAAGACATTATTAGGAAAAAAATGTAGCAGTTAATCAGAGGTTGGCTAGAGGATTGTTTCAGTGGAAGTAATTTGGACTCCAGATTTAGTTTGAGCTAGCTTAGTGAAGATGCTTTAAATACTACATTTAGTCTGTTGCATCTTTTTATTGTAGCGTGGTGAAGTGTGTAACAAACAATTCTTTAAGCTGTATGTTTGCCTTTTTGTTTTTAAGAGATTTGCAGCAAAGCATTGCTAGGGAACCTAGTGCTCCCTCTATTCCTCTGCCTACATATCAGACCACATCAGCTGGAGGAAGTAAGCCTGCTGCGTCATCGACTCCTACTCCGGCACCCAGAACCATGGTGGTAAATATACGCTATGGAGTTAGAGGGTTGAAAATAGAAGGTCCATACTTTGAAACTCCAAACTGATCTGTAATTTGTGTATATCACTCATTACTACTGTATTGGAGTATTTGGAAATGTGTTGAAGTGAAATAGAGGGTGACGTTTAAAAACTTTGCAGAGAGATGTATTATATACTGTTGGTGTTCCTAATCTGTAGATTTGAAATGGAAAGCTTATTGCTTTTTAGATGCTTTGTATTATTATCTGTATAGAGTAAATATGAAATGTCCATTTAAAATAATAAAAACAAAAATCAACCAATCATATAACCACAGCTTTAGATTCTAAGGCTTCCAGAAAGAAGCTCCAGCTTAATTCACTTTCTCTTGATAGGGGACTAAACCACAGCCACCAGCACGGCCACCACCACCAGTGATTTCTGCAGCAAGCAGTTCCTCTTCTGCATCAGCACCCTCTGGAACAGCTGCAGCTCCTGCTGCTGCTCCTGCTCCTACTCCTACTCCAGGAGCTGGTGCACCTGCAGCAAGCACTGCACCTTCACAGGCACAGGGACCTCCTTACCCAACTTACCCAGGTTACCCAGGGTAAGCTATGGGAGTACTTGTTATCCTGTTATCTAAAAGCACTTGTTTGTTGCATGTGACATTATAAAATCAGTTATTGTTATCGTTGAAGATGTGTTCAGTGTTTGAGGCAATGTGATTTTTGTTTAGTTTTAATCATGTAATTCTTGCTGGAATCATTTGCTGGTACCATTTGTGGGAGGGTTCATTTTAGGTTTTTGTAGTTTGGCTTTTTTAAAGGAGAAGAGAGACAGCACTGCAGTTCCTTGACTGTGATTTGTGGACTATTGTCAGCTCTTGCATAATCAGTTGGTGTTTGTCTCAAAAACGTTGGCATGTCTCGGTTTTCAAATCTTGGTATCTTCCTAAAGATGACGAAAAATACAGAAAAAAATTCCAGTTGAGTAGCATGCTTTCATCTGATGCTCTTTTCCATCTTTCTGGAGTCATTATGAGGAACTGAAGGCAGCTGCTCTCTCCTTCAGTAGCAGGCTCGGCAAATGTTAAAATATGTACAATGATATTAAGCATAAGAGAATCAATTTAGATCAGCTCTAGTTCCAGCAAGTTGCCTTTACTCTGCCTTCTGTCTGCATTTCTGTTCCATACATTATAATTTTTTTCCATGTTTGATCCTTGAAAGTTACAGCACTTTCTGCTACGCAAAAAGGGAAATGAAAGGAAAGCATTTGCAGTGATCGTATGTCTTTTTGTATCTATTAATGTGTTGTTATTTGCAAATTAACATCATCAGTGGTTTACAACTAAAGCATGCTTTTTTTTTTTCCCTCCTGCCAGGTACTGCCAGATGCCAATGCCGATGGGCTATCATCCGTACATGTATGGTCAGTATAATCTGCCGTATGCACCCTCACCTGTGTATCAAAACCCTGGACAAGCACCGTATCCAGCACCTCAACAACCTGGATACCCTTTTCCTCAACAGCCTTATTACCCTTAGCAATAATGTATCTGCAAAGAAGTTCTGCTTGTTAAAATTTGGGAGAAATTGGCAATAAGCATACTAAACTTTTAGCTTCAGTTAATGTACAATACTGAACTGTATGCAGTCTGTAACTCCTGTTTATTGTTAACTGCTCAAAAATGTCTAGATCAGTTTTTGATTACACTAAACACTTTGAAAGATCTGCTGCAGTGGTTTAGACTGTAGACTAATGCCAGAATTAGAGCCTAATTCAGTGGTCTGAAACTGTACACTACATGTTGGCTAAACCAAAATATTTCTTTGCAAAAATCCTATAAGTAACAAATGGGTTCAGATGAGAAAAATGAAGCAGTGCGTGCACTGGGTGTGATATATTCTACGGAACCATATATCATATCCTTCTATACTCTATTGGTTTGTATTTTTTGAGTTTAGTTAAAAAATGCTATTTTGTCTAATAATCAAGGCCTTGTAAATCGTCAGTAAAAAAATAAATCACTTAAGAATGCTTTAAACACTTGGCATTGTTATTAACATAAAAATCTGTTTTGTGTGTCTGTAGATTGTTTCATTTGTCCCTTGACTTGCATAACATAAAGATAACTTTTCAAGCTTGTAGTCTTATGACTGAATTTCCACCTTTTTCCTTGATTCTGTGTTTTTGTGACAGAATCTATAATTAACCATTTTAAGGATGGTAGATGAAACTTTGCAGGTAGAATTTGCATACAACTTTGAAGTGTGTTGGACTGAAATATGTTCATTACCGTTTTAAAAAAGATTACTCTCATTTCTAGAGTACTACTTAAAAAAAGGGAGATCAGAGCCCCTCTTACAGGACCAGTGAGTGGTTGGTCTAACCCACATTTTCCACAGAAATGTTGTTCAGAAATGTGTTATGGCTCAAAATAGGGCAGCTATTGATTCTTGGAGCTTTTCAGATTATGTTTTTAAATAATTGCTTTTTTTCCCCTTGAAAAATTAATGTATTCCCTCAGGGTGCTTGTTATCAGTGGAGAAACTTTTTTGTGGGGGGAAAAAAAAGTTATCTTGTAAATTAAAGCACGTTGAATGTTTACTTTTGGATCCATCTTCTCAAGGGATTAATAACCTTGCACTACACTTTGCATTAGGTAGTGAAGAATGTAAGTTTGTGGTTAATGGCTTCTACCAAATACTTGCTAACCATCTTTCAGTCTTTTTTCTGTTTTCCAAACATGCTTGTCTAATGAGGGACTCTCCATTCTTTTAGCTCTTGACATGAGTTACTTGGTTCTGTGGGACGGTTAATTTCCTGAGTGCTTCATACAAGATGTTCTAGCCTTACAGAATAGCTATCACAACACTGATGTTAAATGTTACTGTGTTGCTTTTCTATTTAAGTGCCTGATTAAAATATTGAGGTATATTTTAACATAGGGGTTTAGAGAGTGTGAGTTATTGTAGCATCTGGGTGGAAACCTCACTGGATCTTGAATACTCTTCCTCATAAAGAAGGCAGCATGCGTATCCATATGAGCTCCTTTCTTTCTGTCTCAAGTTCTTGCTATGTGATCACTCAAATTATTTTAGAAGACTGTTTGTCTTTAATACTCCGACCCCCTTATAAAATGTGGCTCAAAAGGTAAAAGTAAGCATCCCTTGTAGAACATGAGTAATTATAAACAAATTTATTAACCCTGGTGATAACCTCAGTGATGTGGGGGAACAGGGTGAAGTAAGGGAATACAGCACCTTAGATACAACCATGCACAAGGACAAGTGCTTTGCATTTCTTTATAAACGTTGCCGAATGGGGGGGGTGGCACGGGAACCTCTCCAAATTGTTTCCCCTGATGAGAATACATAAGAGGCAAGCAAAGACAATGAGAAAAAGCTAGGAAAGTAACTGCTTGGAACCAACAATCAGAACCTGATTTTACTCTTAACAGGAAAAACAAGTTTTCCACTAATTCCACTGTGTCGACGTGAGCAAATGCAAGTTTAATGCAACCTTTTAAGTTCTAAATTTCTAGTACACTGTGGACTGTAGGTTTTTCAGTTAACACATTGGATCGATTCAAGCTATTGTGTTAGTAAGTTTGTTTCTAGTGCCTCAATTTCTAGAACTTATTTTAATGCTGTATAAAACCGTAACTTGTTCAGCATCAGCTTTCTAGAACCAAGACTTCCTTTTAAAAATTTCATAGATCTGGAATCACTGTTAAAACATTTTTTCCAGTTGTTATGCTTGCTTTAGTCTGCTATTATTTGAATATGTATAGAAATCTATGCATTACATTCAGCTTTCACATGACTGTTTTTCTCTTTTTTTTTTTTCCTTCCCCTGCTAAAGAGAACCGAAAAATCCAGACACTTATATGTATCTGCTATTAAGCATGCAGCTGTCATGACTTTGGCTGAAATGTTACGTTGTTCTTCTATAGTTTATTAAAAAAAGATCAGTTAGAAAAACTGATTTCATGGCTTTTCTCTTGAGTCCTTTGGCTTCAGACAAGTGTTCTTTTGAAAAAGATGGAAATAAGTTGTGGGCCCCCAAAAAAGTTTTTGCAGTGGTGAAGGCACTCGGCATGTCAGCTTCTGTGTGAAACAGTAGCCTGTGTGTATATGCAGGCGCTTTACAGTGCGGCTGCTGCTCTGTAATAACAGCTGGGTTTAAATCCTGGTAGTTGTGTTTATTTCCCTTTGATTATACAAGGAGGAAATGGTAAGGTCCTTCTGCCTTCAGAAACTTTGATTCAAAGTTTGTTTTCATGAACTCATGTTGGGCTGGGTTTTATATGAGTCACAGCAGCATGGTTATGCTGGGCAAAGTATTTAAAGGCTTGTAAAGGCAGTGAACTTTTCCCAACAGATAAATCACCCCTGTGGGCACTCCAGGAAGTTTTTTTTAAAATGTATTATTTTTAATTTTTTTTATTTAGACAAAGTCTGTATAATACCATGCTTACTGCAATTGCTACATGGAGACAAAAGTTTACAATCACATCCTTTTGGAGACTTTGAAGCCGTAAAATCATGGAGTGGTTTGGGTTGAAAGGGACCTTAAAGGTCATCTAGTTCCAAGACTGCTGCCATGGGCGGGGGCACCTTCCACTAGACCAGGTTGCTCAAAGCGCCATCCAACCTGGCCTTGAATACTTCAGGGAGGGGGTGTCCACAGCTTCTCTGGGCAACTTCTTCCAGTGTCTCACCACCCTCATCATGAAGAATTTCTTCCTAATATCTCATCTAAATCTACCCTCTTTCAGTTTAAAAATGTTATCTCTCATCCTATCACTCCATGCCCTTGTAAAGAGCCCCTTTCTAGCTCTCTTGTAGGACCCCCTTCAGGTACTGGAAGGCACGTGGTCTCTCCAAAGTTGCCTCTTCACCAGGCTGAACCCAACTCTCTCAGCCTGTCCTCATAGGAGAGCAGATCCAGCCGCCCCGATCATCTTTGTGGTCCTCCTTTGGTCTTGCTCCAACAGCTCCATGTCATTCTTATGTTGGGAGCCTCAGGGATGAACGCAGTACTGCAGGTGGGGTCTCACTAGAGCAGAGTAGAGTGGGAGAATCACCTCCCTTGACCTGCTGGCCCTGCTGCTTCTCATGCAGCCCAGGATACGGTTGGCGTTCTGGGCTGCGAGTGCGCATTTAGTCTTGTGTAAAAGCTTTCAGTGCAATTAAAGAGAAAAGCAAGACTTACGAAGCAAACTAATTATGTATCATCAGTGAAATATCAAACTACTTGGAGCTAGTAGGTCTTTCCTCAAATCTTATTTTTTTCCCTTTTTAATGTGGTTTTAGCCTGTGTAAAAAAAGTGTTATCTTTCCTGACCACTAATTTGAAATTGCCAGCTAACGATGGTTCTTTCACTATCATCCCAACTAGGATGTAGGGTTATTATGAGTGCTTTTAGGGCTGATCTGTGGGATCCAGTCTGAATTACGCTGGAAGTAGCTCTTGCTATTTCAAGTAATACTACCTTGAGGCAGTATTTGGGCCTTGATGTTCTGAAATGATGCTACCCATTGTCAGGTAGCTGAAAACAGCAAGAAAATTCTTTGGAAAGCAATTTTTTTTCTTTGCATTAGTTGAGAAATGTACTTGTTTGTTACTAAAATGTGTTTGGTTCTGAAGTGACTCGCATCTCGGAACCTGTTTTCTGGCACATATCTAACCTGAAAGAACATTAAAATAGACTAAGCTGAGTGATTGTGTTCTTGAGTTTTGATTGTATGCTATTGGGTGAAGCTAGCTGAGTTTCTGAGACTTCACTATGCTCAGTTTAAAAGAAACTGTTTTGGAAGTTCTAGCTCTTGAAAAGATGAGCTATTACAGCAAAGCAACACTCAAAATTGCTTTTTTTTGTATTGTTTAGGGGGAGGACTTGGGGCTTTTTTTTTTGGTTGTCACTTTTGACTAGCATTAGCCACCTGCCAGCTTTTTAGATTTATTATGACTTTTGAAAGTTATTTAAAATGGTCAGTGTTTATTATTTTTAAAAAATGGATATCCCATTTGTTAAATACTGCTAGATTTAAAAAAAAAATCCCAATTGTTCTAGATACATTTCACTTTATGTTTTTATGTTCTGACAAATAGCCAAAATCTTTATACTCAGGTTGAGATTTTTCTGGTTTGGACACAAGTTTTGGAATTACAGTAAATTTTACTGTCAAACGTACAGTTACTGTGAATCCTGAATATGACTTTAGTCTTGCATTTAATTCCCCTAATTGAGTGTGATAATCTCTGATGGTAACAACTGTCTCTCAGGTGTTGTAGTGCACTCTGTTTTGTTTTTTTTTTAAATAAAATGAAATTATATTTCTTAGCCTTTGGGAGAAGCTGGCCACCACTTTTATTACCTAGATGTGGAGGAAAAACTTTCTATCAAGCACGAAAGGGAAGAGATGACTGCCATTGCGAAATCACTACCAAGTCGTAATCACAACGGATGTTCCTTCCACTCTTTTGCCCTAAATCCCCTCAGCGATTCTGCATGGCGACGTCTGACTGTGTTTACTCTTTTAAGTTTAAAGCACGTGTGGAGTGCCGTTCTCCGTGCCGGTAAGCTGCTGGAGCGTTGGCTGGTGTGAAGGTAGACTGTTCCAAGCAGTGCCTTTGCCAGCTGAGTGTGGTGTGCAGTTGGGCCGGTCCCAGCAGGCAGCTTGTGCACAGCCCCCCGCACCCCCATGGGAGGTGGAAGTGGTGAATGTGTGGTGTGGGTACAGGCCCTCCAAGCCAGCTGGCCTCGGCTGGTGCTTGTGGCACAGGCTTGTGCGTGTAGACAGCTGGTAGCATCTGGGTGTCAAAAATGCATTAGGGACTTGGGTCTGGCTTCTAGAGTGGACACAGGTGAGATTTTAAACCAAAACCAGATTTGACCTCAAGTAACCTTTGGCTTAGTGTACCCTTTCATGGAAAGTAACCTCTGTGCTGTGGCCAGGAATAACCTTTATGCTAGGGTGACTTCTGTCCTCTGATGTCGAGGGACCCTTGACCTTGAGGAGCCTCCATCTGTTGACCTGACCTAACTTGATCTTAAGGAACCTTTGGCTGTAGACCTCAAGTAACCTTTGCCCTTGAGAAACTGCTGTCCTCAGTTAACGTTTGGCCTGAAGTAACCTTTGACCTCAGGTAGTTGCTGTCCCCTGACCTTGAGTAACATTTGACATAAATTAACTTTGGTCTTGTGACCTCAAGGAATATTTAACCTCTGTCTTCTAGAAATCTTTGATCTCAAGTAACTGCTGTCCTTTGACCTCAAATAACCTTTGACCTCAAGTAACCCCTGCCCTATGACAAAGGCCGGACTGGTCTCTGGAAATCTGCCTTAGAAAGTAACCTCTGACCTCAAGTAACTTCTGACCTCTAACCTCAACCTTTGCTTTCAAGTAATGTCTGTCCCATGACACAGCCTGGGCTGGGCTCGTTCTGGAAATCCGCCTTCAAAATGGGTGGGGAGAAGCAGCCTCGCACAATCTGGGCAGAAGGAGCATGGGGCTGTCTTACCAGCAATTCTGGGCAAACGGCTCCCTGTGCCCTGGCTGGCCTCCATTTTCTCCTGCCCCACCTCCAGCGGGGCTGCTAGCAGCGGGAGTGCCCTTCGCTTTCAGGACTGGCGGTGGGTTCCTCTGCGGAGAGAAAACCCCGCAGGCAAGGCGGAGGGCAGGAGGGCTGTCACTCGCAGCGTGTGAGTTAGCTTGTCCAGGATTTACTAATGCTGACTGCCATTGGAAAAGAGCGGTGGCTTGAAATAGAAGACCGCCCTGTATTTTGGCCAGCATGGTGTTTACATGTTGTTGCATTGAACCGGGGGTTTGCTATCAGTTTGCTGGCTTGCTCGTGCGTGATGACGACAGTGTGCGTAGCATGCTCGGGGGCAAACTGGGGTGTCGATGCAAGCCGCCTGACGGCTGGAGAGTCTACGGCAGTGCTGTCTGCGTGAAGATGTACCTACACAACTCCAGTTTCTCTGCTTTGTACTTTCCTGCTAAGGATTTTTTAGTCTCCTCATTGTCACACCTTGTTTGGCCTCTTTAATTTTTGCTGGTTTCAACTACCCATTTCTAAGCCGCATAGTCACGTAAGGTGGGGCCACCCGGTGCTGTTTAGTGTTCTCAGAAAACGAATGGCAACAGGACGTGCAGCAGCGCGGTGCTGTGTGCTGAACCTGCAGCAGAGGGCAGGCTGAAATCGCGTAACGGGGAAATGCTCTACCGTGCCAACGATCTTTTTTTGGTGCAACCGTATGCAAAAAGAATTTTTGAGTTCGTGTTGGTGGAAGGACAGGCAAATTGCTTTTAATTAAGCATTGCCAATTTAAAAGTGCGTGTAGATGCCATGCCATGAAAACTCATTGGCTGATGACACGGAGCCTGAACTGTAGAACCAGTCAAGCACATGGACTACTACATCAGCTGCCCATGGCCACCGTCCTGACCAGCTGCGAACTGGGTTCAGAGTGTTGTGCTGTGAAGCTGAAAGGGTAGGTGAGCTTTCATGGTTATTCTAAACTTCTTTATTGCTCTGCAAGCACTATGGGTGTTTTCTACCTGGACAGTCTCTTTCTGAATCTACCCAGTGTGGTTTAAACCCCACCCCCCCCATCTGACATCGTAAGATGACTCCTTACCTGCTGCAGTGCTAAGTTACCTGATTAGGCTTAAACCGCTGCTGCGATGAAGTGACATTGGAGCAAAGTGGGTGGTGGGTGTTATCATGACCCATTCTGAGACTGGGAGTAGAAAAAAGGAGCACACGTCACTCGCAGGAGAGGGTGACCGTCAAGAGGATGGGGCCAGACTCTTATCCGTGGTGCCCAGCGACAGGACAAGGGGCAGCAGGCACAAACTGGAGCACAGGCAGTTCCACCTGAACATGAGGAGGAACTTCTTTACTGCGAGGGTGACAGAGCACTGGCACAGGCTGCCCAGGGAGGCTGTGGGGTCTCCTTCTTTGGAGATACTCAAAACCTGCCTGGACGTGTTCCTGTGCACCCTGCTCTGGGGGCACCTGCTTTAGCAGGGGGGTTGGGCTGGGTGATCTCCAGAGGGCCCTGGCAACTCCTACCATTCTGTGAGAAAACCGCATCGGCAGCAATGGCTCTGTCACTGTGGGGCAGCTACAGTGATAACAGCAGGTGTTGCACCAGGGCGCTGAGAAACACTTAGAGAGGGAAGGTATCAAAGCGGTCAGAGAAAGTGGAAAGAAATCTGAGGGACAGCTGCTGGCTGAGGAAACAGGGTGCTTGTCAAGCAAGTTTAGGAAGAGGAGGGAGCATGGAAGAAAGGCCCTAGAATATTGACAGTGTTAATAAATGGTAACATTCTGGGTGGTGCAAAGAAAACAGGATTCAAGTTGAAAGGGCTTAGGGATTAACTGAAACAGACGAAAGAGCAATGGTGTTAGAGAAGGAAAAAAGAGAACAAGCTTTAGCTGTACAGGCAGGGAGGGAGAGTTCAGGAAAGGAATTTAAAGGTGAAGGAAACTGGTATTTGGGGCTGGAGAGCTGGGTGGAAGTTGGGATTGGTGATGGGCAGAGAGGGTCTTTAAGAGGGAAGACACAGCAGATCAGATGGATTTGACAACATTGGCACGTGCTGGCTCTAAGGGGGAGTTAGGCCTTAGAAATTAGTAGAATCATCCATGGAGCGACCAATCTGGGCAGAGGAATCAAGGCGGGTGCTTATGCGCCGGTCACCAGTATTGGCGACAAAAAGGGACAGCGTGAACCCCGCAGACTACAACGGAAAGGAGAGACAGCAGGTCGAGATACAAGAGCCCAAGAACCGGCAGTAGATAGGAGTATCTAAAAGCAAATGGGAGTTTCTTATTTCAAATAAGAAAACTTTCCTGTCTGTTCAGCTTTTTGTTGCCACTAGATATAATTCATTAGTGAAGGAGCATTCCACATTCTATTAGTGATTTTGTCATTAGTCAGTGATTTCCAGAAAGTATTAATTTCCGTAAGTAGGAAAATGTGATCTAGCACAGAAACAGGCGCAGATCCAGCGAAAAAATCTTGCCTGGTGTGTTGCTGTTTTCCAGTGTTGTCACATGGCCATGTTGAAACACATTTTCTTGTTGCTTCGAAGTAAACAAAACTTTGCAGTGGGCTTCCAGTCCCCAAAAGTAAAGAGGAACTAACCAAGAGTGTCTGTCAGGGGCTTAGCGCTAGGTGGCATTCTATGGAAAGGCATAGCACAAACCCAACTCGTCCAACACCTACTGCACTGCTGTTAAATCCCTGCCTCTCAACGGCATCGGCAGCTTTGTGTGGAAAATTTTGAACAGCGTTGTTAAGGGTCAAGATGAAATGATGCAAGCCGATGGAAGAAAAAGTTTTGCTGTGCTACCAGAGGAGGCTGTTGTGAAGACAGAGTAATCGAAACGCTAACCTCTAAGTTTCTAGAAGACAGTTTTCTGGATGTAGAGATTTTATTTTTTCCCACCTTTGGCTACGTTAAGCATGTGGTATTTCACCACAGGGTTGTCACCGGGGCATAACAACGGAGCCCTTCCATCGCCACTCCAATTTTCCATGAAAAAACACCTCATGCCCATTATTTTTAATTAAGGAGCAGAAGGACAGTAGGTTGTGTGAAATACTGATATCAATGACCTCCATCATAAGTTAATAACCTTGCTAGTATAAAATATTTCTCCCAGTCTCTGAAGAGGGGGTAATAGCAGACATGGGAGTATTCTCCTTTCTATGTTCCTCCCTTCTGGACAAGTGCCGCCACTTTGGATACCTGCTTATGCCGTTGGTTAGCAAAAGCAAAGTGTCCTGAAAGTGACTGTGCTATTGAAGTCTTACTTTGTTCTGCCATGATGTAGAGCTGACAGCAGGACCCTGAGTATTGCACATGCTGGTTATGGCAGCGGAAGAGCATGTGTCTTGGGTGCATTTACCTAGGTGAATTTTTTTTATCTCCTGTGGTTTTGTGGTGGCCGCATTTTGTGTGGCCTCTCATCCACTGTGGAAAGGAACGGGAAGAGATGAACTGGAAACTCAGGGTAATATAAGCAGAAATTTCTTGTGCCTTGGTGTACTATTCCCTGGAGTTGCGCTTGCTGTCTTTTGGGGTGGTGTGAGGACATCTGTTCTCTGCACAACTGCAATAATATTCATATCACACGGCACAGAAAACGTGCTGGCGTTTGGAGCGCACTCAGTAGATTTTTACCTGTTACTGAACGTTACCTACACATAGGTTGTTAAAACTGTCTGTGTGTATAGCAGGAGGTATGAAACCCCTGTTCCAAAACGGATAATCGTAAAATACTGCTCAGCAGTCATACACGTCACTTGGATAATGAGCATAGGTGTAAATAGAGTTTCCCTCTTCTAGAGTGTTGATTAATACAGGTCACAATGGTTTTATGCAGCTAACCTTAATCAGATTTCTTAAAGCATATTCAAGATGAGGCTGACAGGGCTTTGTCACAAATATCCTGCATGATAATGCAGCCCCGAAACCTTTTCAATAAATGCAAACACTCCAGCTAGCAGGTGCCTCGTTCGACCAGATCCTTCTGCCTCCGTATGTGCTCTGAGCAATACCTGTTGTGGAAGCCTTGCTTTGCATACTGTGCATTAGTGCTGTGCGTGGGGAAGACCAAATACAAACAGAAATTTGCGATCAGAATGACCTTGAATTCTGATTGAGAGCCTCAGAGTAAGGGCGAGAGCAAAATCAGGCTCTGTGGGAAAGCATCTGGTGTGTGTCTCTGCTGACAGCCTCTACTGCAGCGAGCAGAGAAATGGCTGCCAGTTCTTGCAGAGAGCGGATTAGAGATTAGAAAGTGTAGTAAAAGAAGACAAAGGTAGGGGTTATACGCTTGCATGATCTTGCAGCCTACTAGGGTGTAGTCTTGTGTAACAGGTTTTGTAATTGGATTAGCAACAGCGACAGAGGGGCGTAAAAACTATGGATATATAAGTATGCTGAAGGATTTCATATCTTTCTGAAATGAGGAATGTAGTGACGGATGCTCAGCATTTGTCCCTGGTTTAGCTTGATGATCCGACCTGTCCTTTGGCTTGCGCACACGGCTGTGTCAGGCAGCATGGTAGCTCATTTTGAAGGAGTGAAGAGATGGGCCAAACTTGGTTGGTTACTTCATTTTCTTTTTCTGAAGAGTGCAGGTGGCAGGGCAAGGCATCCCAAAAGACGGGCAAACAGGCAAGACAGATGTTAGTTATTCTGTTGGCATCCCAAACCTTCACGCAGAATGCCTTGCATTTTGACAGTTTCTAAACAAGAGCCTCGACTCCCGAACCAGAGAACGGATTTCCCGTGGATCTGTGCCTTGTGGCAGGCAGTGGGTCGTGGTGTTTGATGTCCAAGCAAGTGTGAGCTTTCTTACCGAAACAACTTCTGGAGACGCGGCAGTTACAGGGGTGGCCTCTCTCTCATTCTCCTCTCATGCCAGTTCTCTACTGTCTCATGAGATTTGTTCGGCTGGAGAGCTTACAAGATCATTTTTCCCTTACCTGGATGCTTTCACAAAACTGTTTGCATCTGATTATCCTTGGAACCTCAACGTTGCTGGGAAATTTGTTCAAAGTTGCTGGAGCCCAGGAGAAGAACACACAGATACACATACACATGTGTGCATCCACTCACTCCTTTGCAGGACAGCGTCATCGCACAAGTGCTGTTTCCATGGAAACAAGGCTAAAAATACTGAATAATGGAAATTAGAGACTCATCTAACAAGTATTTTCTACCTTGGACAAGGTTATTCTCATCTACGTGCTCTGTCTGCGTGTGTCTTCACCGGTTTCTGAAAGACTGTGGATTTTATTTTGTTTTGTTTGTACTCTCTTCCTCGTATATGCAAAGAAGGACCCTCAGCAATAGCCCCTGTTGTTATTCCTTCTGAAGAAAAATGCTGCATTGCATCACTACGTGCTGCTGAAGCACCTCGGCGAGATCAGAAATTCACGTTGGAGATTCTTCCCCCGTGTTGGTTGCTCTGCGACCAAGTCCTGCAGAAAGCAGCCCCAGGGGCACTGAAATAGGTAGCCTGAAGCAGGCTGTGCCCTGGTGGTTCTTGGTCTTTGAATCAGGGACAAGCACCTGCTTCACGCCAGCACTGGAAGTGTCAACAAGGCACGTTAGACACTGATTTATCCTTACCCTGCAGCTCTCCCAAATGGGAGTTCAGGGCAGCTGGGCTCCGAGCCCATGGTCTAACACGCACCAGGGACTGGCTGTGCGTGCCCCGTGCCCTGCCCCAAGCAAGCTGCCACAGACAAACGAAGCCTTTAGAAGTCTAAAAAAGTGCTCTTGCAATTTGAATGTAAGCAAGACTCTGCACTTTAGAAAATCTTACATTTTATTTCATAAACATAGGCATCTGCTGCTAATTAAAGTAGCAGCATATAATTATACCCTTTCTTATTAGTAGATATAGAGTCTGACAGTTGCTTAGATACAAAATAAGCAACTACAGATTGTCTTCTGCACTTTAACAAGCACAGGGAGCTGGAATAATAGTGTTGTAAACTTCTTCTGTATTATCTTCAGTAAATGTGCCTGGAAAAAATATGTTTAATCTCATTGGTAGCTTCTAATTTGAGCTGTAAGATTCTTCAGCTGCATCTCTGCTTTCCTCCACGAAGTACCAACCGAAAACTTTCCATGGAGAGGGCAGGATACTTCCTAGGGGAAAACATCAGACAGAAGGAACATCAGTGCAGCTAACAGCCACCATTTTGCCAAGACCCCATTTTCTAGCTTTTTATTTCCAGTGAAAGTAGGTTTCTTCTTACTGATAAAAAATTTCCAGGAGCTAGTGCAGTTATCACTGTAGACACTGGCAGATAAATAGGAACATAAACCATGCACACACCGTAGCTAATATTTTTAAAAGGCAGATATTGCAGAATGTGGTTGCCTTATTTTTTATGGGTTAAGCTCACAGCCAAAGCACTCTGAATGCGACAAGATGGATCTACAGCTTTCCTAACAAAGTCCCTATTGCTTCTTCTGAGAAATCTCATGATGCTATATTAAGAAATCACTTTTCTTGCCCCACAGAATGTCAGCCGTATCCTGAGAGACACATTTGAGTGCGTGACCTTTTCTTTTCTCACATTCTGCTAATAACCCCCAACTTTCTTTGCTCACAAATCCAAACCTCTGTTGATACACCTACAGTCTCAGTGCACTTGTTATTAAACTGTAGGGAATGTAATCAGAGCAGTTAATGCCACAATAATCCTCCTGATCCGTGCGGTTATCTCTGAAGATATCAGAAACGATGCTGCTTGGAAAAGAAATGATGTATGTTCTGGTTAATTCTGCACCCGCAAACCTTTGGAGGAATACACTGAGCTAACCTTCAAGAAGCTAAAACACTTGAGGCTGCAGCGAGATTTCAAAAGCCTTTGTTATTGACTACCAAAAATATTCAATATTTCTCGATGGAAGCAGTTAGCTTATTCCTAAAAAAAAAAAGTTTTGTTCGGTCAAGGTCTTTCTTTCCTCTCCAGCACTGTTGTAAGAGACCTGAACAAATGGATGAGGCTTGCAGGGATGCTGGTGGGGCTCGGGTGGCAGAGGGGGCCCCGTGAATGCCGCAGCCAGCCTTGCTCCTCTGGGACTGATTTTTTTTCCATCGCCAGTTTGGAGAAGTAGGGGTTGAGCAACAATCTGAAGTTTTTTCTTCACTTAGTTAGAGCAGCTTTACCAGGATTCAGGGCACCGTTTCATGGAAAACGTAAGACAAAGTTAATATGCAGACAAGCAGCTGAAACTTGCTCCTCAGCAGAGCAGATTTACGCTGTGCTTGGTCTGCCGCCGAGTTACCTGTCGGATCACCAGTCCAGCAGCTTGCTTGCACAAGAAGATAATGGGATTTTTTTTTCACTTACCTGCATATTTTCTAACATCTTTTAAG
Organism: Steatornis caripensis; assembly: GCA_013398225.1. Taxonomy (NCBI): domain Eukaryota; kingdom Metazoa; phylum Chordata; class Aves; order Caprimulgiformes; family Steatornithidae; genus Steatornis; species Steatornis caripensis. Next base: position 23,164 of record VZSC01010427.1, on the reverse strand, counting down.
TTCTGCTAACTGGGACTGTTTACCCGCTAGGTCAGAGATGAAATGACCCTCCTGTACAAGAATCTTAATTCCTGGTTTTCCTCATCCTGCCCAAACACGCACTAACAGTTGCCATTTGTGCTAACTAGTACTAAACATTTTAGCCAACAGGGTGTCAGGCAGGACTTTGGGTTCAAGATGGACGTGGTCGTGTGGTTTGTTGGTTGTAGCTCACAAGCAACGCGTCTCCCGCGAAGACCCTCCTGGTGCACACAAGTCCAGCAAACAGGTTCCTAATGGAGAGTGGAGAATGACGGTTTGCTTACCACTGCCTGCGCAGCGTGGTGGGGCTCACAAGTTGGCAAAGGTTAGGCAGGTGAAGTTAGGCTGAGCAGCATACTTGGAAATTACTTTTATACGCTTGTTGCTGTCCCATATTTAAAAAAGAAAATAAAAGGGGGGGGGGGG
>VZSC01010427.1:9605-22635 GCA_013398225.1 Steatornis caripensis | reverse complement strand
TTCTCTGCAAGCACACCCCACACGCCAGCTGGGGAGAGAGAGGAAAAAAAGGGGGGGGGAAAGGAAGAAAAAAGGAAAAAGAAAAAATACAAAACAGAGAAAAGAAGAAGCTTCTGAGCCTGGTGTAGTCACTGAGTGTAAATATCATGTAAGTACCCTGCGATGGCTGAGTGTTGGTGGGTTTGGAGCACCTCTTCCTCTCTCCAGATGGCCTTTTAGTGTCAGCGGGTTGTTGCTGTTCTCTCTCCTCTGAAGCATCACTAGTTTTAGATTCTGCCTTATCGTTTTGGCAAACGTGCCTTTCAGTAGCTGGTATGAATACCCGATCAAGTCTGCTTGGCACTTTCCAAGTCAGGCAGATCAGTACCACAGGCATTCCTAAAACGCAGAAAAAATGCTTTTTTCTTCAAAGTTTTTGTGCTCTGGACAGCATTGGGATGCCAGTAGATAAAGTCCAAGGCACTTTTTACTCTTGCTGTGTCAGTCCCTGGAGCGTGATTCCCCGTCTCCTTCCAGCCTGTGCGTGAGCTAGTTGGTTTGCTCTGTGCTGTGTGTTTCCTTACAGCCCACTGTGAATGGACATAAAGGAGGACACACAGATCAAAAGACACCTGTATGCAGAGATGTGGGGAAAACATTACAAGAAGGTAAAGTGCTGCAGTGAAGAACTCTTAACATCTCTGCCATTTCTGATTTTGCTACTGAGCTATTTCCCTTTCCTTCTCAGCGTAATATAAACTTTATTATCCCAGTAACAGCAATTTGCCAGATCCACCTCTCTCGGAAAGACTCCTGAGAAGAGGGCTGTACTACGAGCTCCTGTGCTCTCTACCTCCCCATCAGATTTTTCAAATATTTTGATGTGGGTTCACAAGCTTCTTTCTTCTGCTGTTTTTGTTTCTCAGCGTGAACTTCGCGGTCCCCAGAGGTAGATTCAGAGTTTAAAGGTAAGCAAAATGCAGTGTCACTGGGTATGCTTCAGGCTCTTCCACATGGAACACAGAAGCATAACAATCCCTCCACCTCCTTCCAAACATAAGTATAGCCCTACTTCCCATTGGACAAAGTCATGCAAAAATCAGTGAAATCCTCATTATAGCCAGCTGAGTTGGCTGCTCACCCTTTTGATCTGTAGGCAGTTGACAGTTGCGTGAGATGCTTTTTAGCAACTTTCCGATGAAGTTGCGTGTAAATTCTGCCCCCTCCAGAGCACCACAGATCCTTTTCAGGAAACCAAATTTCAACCAAGGTAGTCTAAGAGGTTGCCTACCACAGTCTTGCTTGACGTTTTGGCTTCAGGCAAGACATGTAAATGTATTGGTGTGCTGTGCCAAAAATATATTTCTCACTTTTTTTACCTTGAAGTGAAGCATCTTCTAACCCAGGCTCAGGTGATGAAGTTACCTAGTGGCACTGCAGGTGATTTGGGGAGGTTTGCTTTGTGCTTGGATGCGGGTACAGGCTCTGCTGGCAAAACATGCAAGGTTCACACGTGATAAGAAAACCAACATCCAACGAGCTTGCATAATCACTCTGTTCCTTGGTATCCTGTCTTTTTCATAGACTTCTTGTTACACCTCCTCCTCTGTACTTTTCAGATCCCTCCCTCACCTTTGTTTTGTGAGATTTTTTAGTAAGTGCTTTTTAATCCAGCTTTGTTAAGTAAGAGATTCTCCTCAGCCAGAGTGCCTCTTTCCAGACAATACCTCAGGCATCTCGCATAACAGACCTCTGAAAGGCTGTAGATGTCCTGTCCGTTGGTTCAGTGTCCAGTTTTGCTACTTCAGCAGCACAAGAGCAGCAATTAGACCTCGTCTTTCTTAGAAACGGCTTCACAACCCAAGGGAAGGCAGTTCCCAGCCATCTGCAGCTGTCAGGCTGCAGGAGGAGGCTCTCCACATGAGCAAGTGCTTCCCATGGACCAGCTGGCGTGGAAATGTTGCTCCCAAGGCCCAGGTCCATGGGCTTTTGGTGCAAGCAGGTGTCTGCATGTTACTAAGGAGGTAGGGACCGGGTGGGTGAGGTTGTGAAGAGAGGGATATGGGGTTACAGCACTAGAGTGAGATGGAAGGGCAGGGAGCATCCCTTTTGCTCTGTCTAGGGGGCACACATGGGCTGGCATAGTACCATTTTGTCCCATGATCACTGTGGAGGGATCACTGATGGGGGGCCTAAGCAGGTTCGATCTGAGACACTTTCCAGAGCAGGTATCTCTCATTAAGTGCAAGTTACTACAAGTTACTACAGATACAGGAGTGAGTTCCTAATGCAATAGATGCGATCTGGGAAAGAAGGTATCTGAGAGCTGGAAAGGTGATCCTCCAGCTAGAGTGGGTGTAAAACACCAAAGTGCCAAAATGCCTCCTTATAATCCCCACACGGGCTGAAACAATATTTAATTTGTGCTCTCACAAATGCACAGAGCTCATCAAAGCTGTAAATGCAATCAGCCTCTATAAACTGACTAGCAAGAAATGAGGAAAACCGGGGAGCCAGGACCTGCTTTGAAGCTTCAGTGTGTCACCTTGATAAACTGCCGGTATCACCAGCACGGGGGAGAGCCTAGAGCAGGGTCTCCTTTGGCAGACAGCTGTCTTCAGACTGGCCAATGCTTACCCGTTGCAGCTAAGGCATGTCTGAAAGGCACAGCTAATTGGAATACCTTGCTGTATCTTGATGCATCTTATACCTCTAGTAGCAGTAGTGTCTTTGCTAAAAGGTGTCTTGCAGAAATCTTAAATAATTCCTTGGCAGAAAACTAGATTCCAAGTACAGGTCAAGTCTGCCTTTACTCATCTCATGCTTTTCTTCTGTGACTTTACTTCCAAGATGTTGCTCAAGAACTTGCACCATTGTTTTGCCAGAAAAAAAAGTTCTGTTTTTCTCCAAGATTTGTTGGCTATTCAGCATGAACTTCAGTGAATCTGACAAATCTGGGATGCTTTTGCTTCAGTAGACTAAAAGATACCAGGAAAAATGCTGTTGCACTGAAAACTCTTTCGGTGTTTACAGTCCAGGCAAAATGGGAAAACATCCATATCGTCCCAACGGGGTCATGTTCTTCCCTCTATAGAAAACAAAGCTTTTTTCAGAGTATGGGTTTCAACAACCTGTTAGTCACCGCGTTTTTTAAAAACAACCTCCCTTTTTCCTGCTAGTTAGTGTTCTTCCTGTGCTGTAAACAGTGATGCTTGATCAAACATCCTGACACCATTATAATGAGCTGCACCTAATACCTTAATGAAGACATCTGTGTGTAGGCTACAGGGGAGGTGAGAAGCGATAGAGGCGATTTTTGTGACTGTATCGGCAGGTTTGAAACTCTGTGTAGTCCAGCTAGATAGCCTCTGTTCATACCTTTCCCTGTTGGCTTTCTTCTTTTTCTAAATCTGCTCTAGGCATCCAGCATTGGGTGTCCAGTCCCAACCCCAAGTCACCAACTCATGCGGCCGTTCTGCTGCTGGAGGCTGTACCGATGGTGTTGAAGAAATCTAGCAACCAGGAAAGACCGCGGTGACACTCGGTGATTTCTCTGCAAGCACACCCCACACGCCATATTGCTCTGTTCTCTAATCTCCTTTAGCAGACATTTTGATTCCCGTGTCATACACTTCTGTCTACATTGAAGATCTTTCAGTTTCACCTCCTGTTTCTCCAACGGTTAGAATATTTTTCTCACGTTCTCTGTGCACACCTTAAAGGCAGTAGCACGCACAAGGGCATCACACAGCACGCAATACCTCATTCACAAATTTTCCCAGGTGCTTTTCTAGACTCAGCCAACAAGGGCGTTTATTAACTAGAATGGGATTTCAACCTATGTGATACAGTATCTGTGGAGATGACTGAGCCCGTGGAAAGCTGACAAGAGATGATTTCTTTCAACTGTGAAGCCTTGAACCGTGAAGTTTGCAGCATTGCTCATCCCTTCAGAACACTGTCATAATTTGATGGATTAATCAGGGTTAGTTAGCAGGGATGCTTACCTGGCAAGACAATTCTCTAGCTTTTGTGCCTCTTCTGTACCAAACTCAAGGCCAGTGAGCAGCTGCACCTGGCTCAATCGGTACTGTTAAACTTCAGTACCAAGAGCAATGTGAGTTTTATGTTTCACACGTGATTTTGCTCTCCTTTAAAGATACTGCCGTACTTTGTCTTTGCTGAGGTGCACACTTCACTGTAACCTGCATTGTTGCNTACCAAGAGCAATGTGAGTTTTATGTTTCACACGTGATTTTGCTCTCCTTTAAAGATACTGCCGTACTTTGTCTTTGCTGAGGTGCACACTTCACTGTAACCTGCATCGTTGCATATGATGACATTCATAGAGCCTTTTGCCCCAGCACCATTGAGGAGACGTTTGTTTTCTATGTCTGGTATGTATTTCTTATTAACAGTCCAGTGTATGTCAGCATTATTGTTTAAAGGATATTTGTGCTTCAAGCCCTCTGGTGCAAGTTCTGTTGACAGCTTTGAAATCAAACTATCTGTCCTTCCTCGGTAAGTCTTCAAGCTTCCTAAAGCCTATCTTGGGAGCTGATCAGCTCTCAGACACAAGACTGTGTGCACGTGTGTGTGCCAGTGTCCTGAGGCTCAAATGTTCTTTGCCCCGAGGAAAGGTCATGAAATGCCTTTTGCTAGTGAAGCCAGGGCCCTCGTTCGTGTTGGCTGTGAGATGGCAAAGGCAGGACTCTTGTTAACTGCATGCAACGTGCTCAGGTCAGACTTTGTGTCTTGGGATTCTTCACAGAATCATAAAATGGTTTGGGTTGGAAGGGACCTTAAAGGTTTTCTAGTTCCAAGCCTGCTGCCACAGGCAGGGACGCCTTCCACTAGACCAGGTTGCTCAAAGCCCGATCCAACCTGGCCTCGAACACTTCCAGGGAGGGGGCATCCACAACTTCTCTGGGCAACCTCTTCCAGTGTCTCACCACCCTTATCTGCACCCTTTCTTCCGGCACCCCTCTGTATGGCAGACAGACGTTCAGGTTTCTTTCTTTTCCCATCTTGAAGAGAGGTCAAAAGCAAGCTAGCTTGCTGCTCTCTTTCCTGCCTGCCCTGGTCTGTGTACCATGTTCTGTGCTTTTGGCACCTGCCTGGGCAGCTTGTATTAGTACTTGGATTTTAGTTTTCAGCCTTTGATCTGCTCTCTTTAGCTATTAATCACCTTGTCTCATTCATCAGTGAGACTGCTTTTCCCCTGAGAGGAGATGCTCTCTTCCTCTGCCCTGTTTTCCCTCACATTAGAGCTACAACATGTTCACAGTGGCTGAACTTAGCTCTGCAACATATTTTTCTCTAATGAGTTGCATACAGCAGAATGCAGCTTCTCAAATGATGTCTCATCTGCAAATGGACTCACTTTTAAATAAAGTCTTGTGGTATCTGAATATGATCGTGCCGTAGTTGTGTCAGGACTCAAGGCAGGAACGTGTTTTGCAGAATGGCAGAGTTGTATTTTGGGTTGGAGTCAGCCCCTCATCCAGCAAGTTATACTTCTTCCTCAGATCAAATGCTCAGACTAGAAAATGCTGATCTCTCTTCTGTGGCTCACCTGGGGCTGCAAGTTCAGCTTAATAGTGTCTTATTCCTGGTAGCAGAGATCTTCAGAAGCTCTCCGGTGTTGGAAGTCTTGGATCGCCTTTCCACCGCAAAGAGCCCCATCAGATCAGGAGTAAGCAATATGGTCTGATTACGGCTTCCAGACTAGACCTCATGACTGTTTCAATAAACTGAAAAGCAAAGGCTTAATCTTTTCCCTATGCATCTCCCTACAAATCGTGTTCTGTTAATTGAAAGCCCTTTTTAATTAACATTTTCAGAGTACCCTTCTTGAATAGTCACTAATTAATGTTTGCTCTATTTTGGCATAGTACCCGGTATAAAATCTCCTTTTAATTGTTTTTGTCTAAACCGTTGCAATGCGAAGAGTTTTTCACCTTGTAAGTGTTTTGGTTTTTCACTGTTTAGGTAGCTTAGCTATACATATTTTTAATGCTTTTGTTTTTTCCTTTTTCTGTTTCCCTGCAGTTCTGCTGCACTTTATCCTGGAAATATCCTGAACCATAGATTTCTCCTCTGTGCTAATTCTGTAAATGCCAAAAAGTCTTCCTGCTTCCACATGAAGGTTTTTTTTAACCTTCTCTTACCCAGAAAACAATTTCTGGCTGCTGCAGAGGAATTCAGCCTGCTTTCAGCCGTGTTGTTTCACTACAGCTACCTTTTGGCCTGCTAAATATTCCACTTAGAGATGAGAGGCAGTTTTAAAAGTAAAATGATAATAAATTCAGTATTTCCTCCCTTTTTCATAACAAAATAAAGACCCTTCTATCCCTAAACGCATACACCTTGTTCCAGCCTCACTGCCGCTGAGCGTTAGCAGCATGGTGCAATGAAACCACCTTTTTCTGAGTTAAGAAGGTCTTCTCCACTTGCACCCTGTTGGATGTCCACCTGCTCTCTCTCCACGCCTGCCTGTGCTGTGCTGCAATGCTGCACATGGCAAGCCCCGACCTTCCAGAGGCCGACCTTGCTCCAGAGCTGGGGGCAGCTTTTGACCTATAGTGAGATGTCAGGGCTGATTTGCCCCAAGACTTGTATCACCTCACTGATGTGACCTTCTAGGCTTTGAAGGGTGCCAGCCTGGCACCTCCCACTGACTGGGGGCAGCTGGAGTCAGAGCCAGTTTGAGAGTGAGGACAACCAACTGCTGAGCGCTCCCAGAGGAGCAGTAACCCCGAACACAGTGCTTTCCGTACATAACATTTTTCCTTTGCAGACCCCCATTTTTCAAGCCCATCCTGCGGCACAGGGCGATGTACCTTCTTCTGAGTAAAGGTGGGTCTGGCTTGTCCTGGGAGGATGGACTGTACTGCTCTGCTCTCCTCTGATTTACGGTCATGCCGACAGCCGCTTCTGAACCTTGCTAGATCCTCAGTTGCTCTGAAATCTGCAGATAAGAACAGGTGTAGGGGTGTTCTTTCATTTCTAGCTGTCAAAAAGATTGCAATACCATTTTTTCTACAGACGGATGTGAACTTGCCCTACCTATCCAAGCCTTTTCCATCTTCGTATTAAATTACTTCAGCATATTTCTACATGGGGCTACGCCAAGTATAGCATGCAGGAAAGTTAATAATGGAAAAGCAAAGAAGATAAAAGTAAATCTAGAGTTTTGAAATTCATTCATGTTAATAATGCAAACTGCTACTTTTTAAAATTCCTTGAGATGTTTTTACACTGCTATTTCAAAAATCTCTCCATAAAGAAGGCTAAAAATCAAATACAACTCATAACTTTTTAAGTTGCTTATGATTTTAATGGAGAAGCTGCTGGTGTCCATTGGTTCAACGATTCACCCAAAGACCTTAGGAGCATGGGAAGAAATTGAGGAAAGGTCACGTATTTCCTTTTGTCTTGCTGTTGCTCGTGACACTACTACAACACACAGTAACACTCAGCGACGCTTCTCTGCTGATGGCATGTGAGTGTACAGCCAACTACAAAGGCTGTCCTCGCATGAGGTTTAGAAGAGAAGAATCAAATTGGTTCCTCTCACCCTCTGCTTTGATTTTTGAGGCTTATGTGGGAATATTTTCTAAGGCCTGGAAGGCTGGATATTTTCTACCTCTCTTTCTAAAAGGTGGTTAAATTTGCCATGGAATTACCTGACATAAAAAAACTGAAGAGACAGAAGTCTCTGAATATTTGGGAACAGTCAAGCCCTAGCATGATGTTGAATGCTCAGATAGGTAGGTAGGTAGGAAGGCTATTTGCGCACAAATATTTATCCTCATGAGTTTTCATACTGCTAGCACTGCTCAAAAGCTGTTCTTCATTTAGTGGTACTTAACAGACTCATAAAGCCTTTGATATGGGGCAATTTGGCAGATTAACATTGACTTAGAGCAGTTTAACAGTTCTTAGGTGCAGTATCTTTGCTGAGTTGGAAATACTTAGTTGGCAAAGTATATATGGAAGAAAGGAAAACATTCTTAATAACATTAAGATACATTTGACTAAAAAGCACTAGAAAAAGTTTGGCAAACAGAATTTGCCGCTTCTAAACACCAGAACAAATAGAAGTACCAGGCTACTTTTGGGGACTTGAATTTTAGTCCTTGAAGAAAGCAGGTTGGAGGGATGCAGCTACAACCGGCCGAATAAGGTGGTTCCCAATCAGTGCTCACAGCTAATGTAGGACCTCCTTCTGCAGGCACCTCTGCAAGGGCAGGCCCATGGCTAGCGGCTCATGTGGGCAAATCAGGGAGGTGGCCTTTTTCCTGATGCCTAACTAAAAAGCAATGAAATCTTTCTGGCTGGAGACCATGGGCAGCAAACAAGAATCACCAGGTGGAGGCAATACCTCCCTCCTAGAACCACACCAGCCCCTCAGCCCCTTAGTGGACCCAACTGGCCTCACCTGCGCTCTTTCCCCACACCTGACCACATCCCAGGAACACCATTTCAGCCCAGCCTGGGCTGCACTCTGGGAATAGCTGGGTTTTGCTTCTGTGGGTCATGTGGATATGTGCCAGGGCTAGTCCCAGCGTGGGGGGCAAAACCTGACCAGGTGCATGGTAATTTGAGGCTTTTGCTGGTGTTTGGACTGCTCTGACTATGCGGCTGGTGCTAGCCTTCTTGCTCTGTTACACCCAGCCTGTGTGTGCCTGCACCGTGACAGCTACACTGGAGCTGCCTGTCCATCTGAAAACCCTATGCTGCTTAGGCTGAAACAGCAAATGTTGTGCTGCTAGCAGTCAAGACTAGCTGAGATCACAAGCTCTCTCAAGGAGGTCTCTGTGGATGAAACCAGGGTAAATGAGATTTCCCCCTCTGAGGAGGGTCCAGAGGTTCCTGCAGGAAAGGTGGGAATGGGTGGTGTCTTTTTCCCATCTACAGAATGACAGTCCCTGTAAACCTGGTTGCTTACAAAGGGTCTGTAGGCACCCAGACTCCTTTGCAATTGCTTCGTAACTCAAGGAAATTTTAACTTGATGTCTTACTTTTCCCTGTTGATCAAGTTGTCTTGGAGCTGGTTGTTCTCAGGCAGCTCAGGTGCTGGCCATGGCAGCAGGGCAGGATTTCACCGCAGCTTGCTGCTTGGTTTTAACAACATTAGCAGGGTGAGCTCAAGAATTTAAAAGGAAAGGGGATAGTTTCCTCATTTAGGGCTGCTGGTAACTCTGGGAGCCCTTTCCAGCCTTGTATTTGCCAACTGCTTCCCAGTGTGAAGCCTGAAGTGGCAAAAGTAATCTATTTTCTACTGTTTCGCTGTACTTATTTTCCACTGCCTACCCCTCTGCCTGCAGCACCACTAATGTTCCCAGAGCACCTGAAGTCATTTATTTTCTACTTCTGCCTATGGCAGTGCTATTGCACCCTAGAAGGTTATGCTTGAAGCCTTGTGGGCTTTACTGGGGGTGCTCTAGGCATGTGAGAAAACAAATAGACTTAGGAACAGTATGTGTTGAATCCGCAGTGGGTGTCTAGACTGCCAAGGTTTCTGTGTGTTTTCACTTTTAATAAGTGTACATAGATATATTACTAAGTATCTGGCAGACAAACATACTCTAGATGCTGCAAACTTGCTGTTCGTATGGTCCTCTCAGGAGCCATTTGAACAGCATCAACTTCCCTTTATAAACACTGTAACATTTCTTTAAAAACTTAAATTACTTTTGATGGTCTCCATTTAATTAGGAAAATCTTTGCTATGTTTGTCTTGTTTTATGCGCTTTCATGGATCATCCAAAGTCCTATGTGAATAAGGAGTGAGTTCATTGCTAGGGCTGTTCAGGTCTTACTGCTCTGAACTGAGCTGCGCACGCAGAGACCAGGTTCAGGGTTTTGGGAGAGATCAGCTGAGGAATAGAGCCAGTAGGCTGTTGGGTTTTTTTAAGAACGATGAGGTTTGGTATGTTTAAATGGCTACGGTCTTCGAAAGTAACAGACTTTCATTCTTCTCCATGATTATAAGTGGCTCAGAGTCAAAATGGGTCCATTTATTTCCACAACTGTCTTCTTTGGAAGTGCCTGGCTCATGCTTTGAATAGCTTGTGTTTTCCCCTTCCTCATGCCCTCAGCTTCTGATGATCTCTTGCAAATGTACCTACACATGCTTCACATTTCAATCAGCTGTGTTCCCTTACCGCAGGTGGTGTCACTAATATGACCCCTAGATCTTCATTGGCAGATTTCTTGGCTGCAGTCACATAAGAAAAAACCAAAAAAAAAAATCTGGCTTCAAGGTGGGGCTGGTTAGCAGGTCCGCTCTCTGCTCACGGCCAGTCTGGCCTCAAATAGTGAGCGTGTAACCAGGGAAGATCTGAGGAAGGAATACGTGAGGGTGAGTCAAGCCTGTTTTCCGATTATTTCCCTCTTTCCCCTGTATCTTGCTAGCAGAGGAACCTGCTGCTTGTCTGACAACCGGCTAAGGCTCAAGCTGGAAAAAAATGCTGATGAGATATTTAAAACTTCTGTAATTTAGAGCTCTTGTGTAGCTTCCCTACTTTACCACAGGGGAGACAAATCCTCTTACCTGACTGCCAAATAAGCTCAGCAGTGAAGCTGGAAATGAGCTATGCTTGACCACCCGGTCTCTGCGAGAGTACCTGGGAGGGTGCTTGGCCCTCTGCTGCCTTGGAGTGTTGCCTGGAGCTTTATGGGGACTGCTGGGTTCATCCTGGACACTCCGGCACCAAAGACATCCACTCTGCTTGGCAAAGTCACCAGAGGTGGCAAAAGCAGTTTGAGCAATTGATGAAGCTTGAAGTTATAGATGAAAAGAGGAACTTCTCATCAAATACTTCAACCTTTCCTCTAATGCTGCTGCCTCCAGGCTTGCTCTGCCAATGATCATCTGTTGGCCAGTGCTCTCAGGGGTCATAGAAAAACTTCTCTGTCTATTGAGGAGGAGGAGGAGGAGAAACGAAAGAAATCTGGTGGTTGGTTTTTTTTTTTTCTGAAATTGAAAGACATTACGTTTTCTAGAACATCACGTCAATCTGGTCTTGCTATGGAGCAAGCTTAGTGCCATATATAAATACAGATGTTAGGGAAAAAAAATGTAATCCAAACCAATGTCTTATTCCTGTGCAAGCTGAAATGGCTGCAAAATAAATACATAGCGTCCGGTCTGTGTTTAACAAGCTACAAGAAGCCATAAAAAATAAGATTTCTTTCCCCGTTTACTGAAGTAGCTCAAAAAGCTATGAAATTAAAAATTCCAGCTGATTCTTATGAGTTTTCCTTCCTAGGGGTTTATAAATACCCCTAGGTATTTGATTTGGACTTTTTTGGATGCTCACGTAGCCCAATGCAGAAGGTATATATAAGACAAAGAGCTCTAAAATGCCTCTTTGCAATATTTCGGAGGCTCCTGAGCAGGCTCTGTGCTGAGCCATAATTGACATTATGGCATCTAGCCTGCCTCTCTTAAAAGTTAAAATTGAAACATAAAAAATGATTTCTCCAGTGCGCTCCCCCAGGTTAGGGTCCAAATGCTGTTGTTTGTTAGCAGTGTGGGCTTTTAAAAAACGCACCTTGTCAGGCGGTGAGGGAAGGCACTCCATGAACTTTGCAGCCTCTCTGTTGAGTCTGCACCTGAGCCAGCTGCTCCTCCAGGTCCTGCTGAGACTCATGCAGGTATGGTTCACAGCATTCATCTCCAGGAAAAAGCAGATTTCTCGAAGAAGGGTAGCACTGAGAGCTGTCAAAGCTCTGGGTTTCTCACCTTGAGTTGAGGTAACTAGCCGCAATGCAACCAGGTATCCGGTAGGAAAACTCCCTCAGTAAGGTAGTGTTTCAGAATTTGCCAAGACTGGGCATTTATCTGCTATTTAGTCAGCATCCATCAGGATAGCAACTAATTGAAGCCAAAGGGACCACTCATGGTGTAAGGTACTGGGCAATGTGAGTAATGATAATGCTATTTGGCCTGTAATTAGTCTTTATCAGTTCGTTTCAGAGCTAGAGAGCTCAGGCTGGTTCCACTGCTCCTGTGTACGGGTTCCTTGTGGATTAATTTGTGGCTCCCGCAAAAGGTATGAAGGGCTGGTGACGGCAGAGCTGCTGTGTCTGCACCACTCTCCTACCGTTTCCATTCGTCACCTGAGAAATTAGGATTTTTCTCCTCCTTTGTCACAAAATATCTGTGGTCTCTCAGGTGTCTCAAATAAATCTTGCTGACTTCTCTCTGTGTGTGCTAAATTGCAGCAGCTTTGCTGCAGGATAATAAGCCTGGCTACCTCCCAGCTGGTTTCATTGCTTGTTGTCCAGCTGTTAACCTGACCACGAAAGTGCTATGGATGTCTGTCACAACACAGGGTTTGTTTTTCTTTCTCATTCCTTATGTTGCTGTAAGTAGATTTGATTAGGGTTGAACACCTGAAGTCGGTGGGAATTAAAATTCTTGATTATTGCCCATTAACATCTATGCAGGGAGAGTGGTTCTCAACAGGCCTAGATGGGGATTACTTTTTTTTTTTTCTTACTACCGGCTTTCTTTTAGGAATAAATCTTCCTGGAAACCTTCCCCCCACCACCCCCCCTGTAGTTGCCTGTCTACTTTAACAGGTAGACTGACTACTCCGCTGCTGAAAAATGTTGGATGGGCAGATAGGATCAGCGATAAGTTTCAGTGTGTGCTTAGCATGTGTCCCTTGAGGTCTGGGGTCTTTCCTGGGATCCTGCGCTCTGACCATTGTGATTTGATGTAGATTGCTGCTACGGTGTTGCCTCTGATCATTAGATTTGACATTGCTGTGAATTTAGAGAGGCGATTTACTGTTAATCACTTTCTCTTGTTAATCTCACACATGTCCACCTGCTGTGTAAAAGCTCCCTGTGAACTTATACTAGAGTCTCTTCTTGGCTTTGTCTCCTTGTTTCTGTTTGTGCTTGGTGTGAGCAATTATATGTATGGCAGTGAGTAACATATCATTTGCTGAATCCTGCCAAGAAAAAACGTCTCCTGTTCATAGTTGTTGGGTTTTATTTGGTGTGGTTTTGTTGTGTGTGTTTTGTTGGT
>VZSC01010425.1:411721-424409 GCA_013398225.1 Steatornis caripensis | reverse complement strand
AAGAACTTTCCTTACCAACTCGTTTTCAACGCGGAGTGCGTCAAGACCTTCCCCGCCGAGCAGCCGGAGCTGAGGGCACGGGGTTCCCTGCAGCCTGGCCTGCGCCCCGCCGAACGCCGCGTGGGCACCCGTGGGTCGCGCCGCGGAAGCGAGCTCGTCTTCACTTCGAACGGCAGACGGGAACGAGCGCGTGGGACGCGGTGTTCAGCGAGAACGGCTCGCACGCTGAAGGAGGCGCAGATGGCGTTGGCTTGCCTCTTCAACGTTCAAAACACTCATAACCCACGTGGGTGATGTGCAACATTTTAAATGCCCAGCTGCAAAATTTTGCACTGCGCAACAATTTTCATTAGCTTTATATAAACAGTAACTATTTTTCCTGGTAATAATTTGAAACCTCCCAAGTATTTCCCTCGAAATCCAAGTATCTCTGGGCAGCCCTCTGTTCCAACACTTTTGTGGGACATCGAGCCTTCTGGAAAAGAAATCCAATGGTTATCTCCTGTAGCGTTACTGCAGTGCTTCTAGTTCACAAAATTAAAAAAAAAGGCAGTAAAAAGTAACTTTTCTGTTCTTCGATACGCTTAGTTTCCCCACTTGTGGATGGAAATGCACTTTTTTGCAGGCAGCTCAGCTCACATTCAAGACTTCCTGCACAGCAACAGCATTCCAAGTCATGGCTTTACAAACGCTGGGGCCCAGACCAGACTCCTCGCTATTCCCCTGGAGTGGCCCCCTACCTTTGATGGGAACATCCTTACAAATTCACACAGCATCCAACACATCCAACATCCACACCTTGCTGCCTCTGAGCACCGACGCATTCTCCTGCTGCCCCGGCTCCCGCAGCCTCCTCTGTTTTACCAGGCACAGAGTGTGCGTCCCCCATTGTCAGCGGGGCGATTACATCAATCCTTTGCGGTTGGCCTAAAAACCACACTGGGAATACTGGTTTTCAGGGAGAATTCATTCAACGTATTTTTAATAGAATAAAATTTTCCTTTCCAGAAACTCCTAGCCCTTCAGAGCGCGCTGCTTGTAGAAAATAATCTATTACGCATTTATCTCTTTGCCTTCCTGATCCATAAAATCCACCAGACCCACCAAAATCACTACACAGGAGTTTGTCATGGGATTGGTCTTCCAAACAAATGAGGAGATGCTTCAGTGTGAGAAAGATTAACGTAGAACACATGAAGTACTAGGTTTGTTTTTTCCAAGTTCCCCCAGTTTCTGCAATCACTACTTGCTTGTTCATCTCGTTAACTCTGGCACAAACAACGCTTGAAGCGGCAGCACTGGTATTCTAAANAGACCCACCAAAATCACTACACAGGAGTTTGTCATGGGATTGGTCTTCCAAACAAATGAGGAGATGCTTCAGTGTGAGAAAGATTAACGTAGAACACATGAAGTACTAGGTTTGTTTTTTCCAAGTTCCCCCAGTTTCTGCAATCACTACTTGCTTGTTCATCTCGTTAACTCTGGCACAAACAACGCTTGAAGCAGCAGCACTGGTATTCTAAACTGCTCTCTACGGACAAGCGAGTAGGACAAGGTACCTCTGTCAAAATGATTTTCTCCTTTTTGAAGGGACATTCTGGTTCGTTATCTCTCAGCTTTCAAATCTTGTTTCATTAAAAATAGAACAATACTACTCTTCAGAAAAAATTATTCCGTGAGAGTAAAGCAGTTAAGCACCAAGTCCCAAGAAGCTAAAGTTAGCTGCAGGATCTTCATAACCAAGCTTTATCGCCAAGTTCTACAGGAATGGAAGAGCAGACTACAGGCGTCCCCAGCGCTGCAGGTCTCTGACACAGCCATTTTTTTAGCTAAGGGTTAGGCTCCAAAGAATTTCAGGTCTTTGTAATCACAGAGCTTTGAGCTTTACTACCGTTTAACTAAGATAATTATATGCAAAGAGTCAATTCATACTAACTTACCACAAGGCTGAACAAGAACAGGCTAGGATGAGGCGATCTGTACTACCCTAAGAAAACCCACTCAAGTGCAGATTTTACAAGGGTTTTGACAACCATGTGGAAGACTCAAAAGTACACTTCTGCTCCAGTAGCAGCTGTTAAAAAAACCAAACCAAAACAAAACACACACACCCCTGACTCACAAACACCACACAACTCATGTAAGAAACTCTTCCCCACCCCTTAGTCCCACAAAAGCTGGAAGGCTTTGTTCTTCAGCAAACAGGTTGGACAACCAGCACCCTGCCAAAGAATCACACCACTCTGACAGCAGCCACCATCTCATTTCGGTTTTACACTCCGTAGAACCTGCCTTCTGCACGTGTGTCACACTGACCGGGCGGAGGCAAACACTTGGGGTTCTTTTCTGCTTAGGCCAAGCAGTACAAGAACATCCCCTCTTCAAGGGCTTCAGATAAAGAGACTTCTTCTAACAGTCTGTTTCCTGCCATCGCTGCAGCAGTACCAACTCAGCCCTTCTAAAACCTGCTGCCAGCCAAGCGATCTGGGCTCCAGCCACCTCGTACTCAGTATTCTAATTCTTTTTCTCCCTGAACTATGGCTCGACATTCTCCACACACAGGCTTTGAACATCAAATCCAGCCTGGAAACTTTAGTTCTTCATAAATCTTAGATTTCATTAAACATTAAGGAACCCCAGTTTTCTATGGCAGCTATGACCTACCGCTACCTTCCTGGACACACACATTTTAGGTACCAGATCTCCTGGAACAACCCCAAGATTATGAGGCAAGATGCCTGCTTTTACAGTTTCGAACACTCCCAGGTTAAGACTCCTCATTGGATCTTCTAGTTCACTCCCTGAGGAGCTTGCGCTGCTCTGCTCCAAGTCTCACCCGTGTGCTATCGTCTGCTGAAAGCCACAGGATGAATCTGTTCCTGGGAGACCACAACCTTCAGGGGCATTACTGCATGACTGCATCACGTTTAATAGCCTTGCTTCCAAAATAACTGAAAAATGTTAACGTGTTACTTAGCTGGTTAATTATAACCCAGTTCTGGAAGACAAGTAACAGTTGTCAATTTAGTTTTACTCTGGCATACCTGTAGATGACGACTCTGGTACTGCTCCTCACTCTTTAGAGACGTCCGCATCGCCCCACCACCACAGGCCATTTTTTCACAACAGCACACACAAGCTATGAAAAACACTTTGGGACTTGAAAGTAAAGAAAACCTTTAGTTTGTGTACATGAACATGCAAGCACAAACTGACCAGACTACACTACCCCGATCCTGACCAGACTGACTCCACGGTACCCGCTACAGCTCTGGAGACGGCCCCCAGCTCAGGAGGTACTCCAGCTGAAGCTGCTTTCGTTGCCTTGAGCACCAGATGTTAGCAACATGCCTTCGAAAACAGCGCCTTATCGTAAGCGCTGTCAGTCAGGAAGACGCACCCTTGCTGTGCGTGGACGTCACGACGACTTTATTCACTCCCGGAGCGGATGTGCGGAAGATGCAGTGTGCCAGCTCCCTTTTCATGTGTGTAACTTTGAAAGTGTTTACTAACCCTTAGTCAATCAACATAGTCCATTACGTAGGTCGTACTAGACGTTTTAGATGTTAGTTCTTAGCATAATGACACGTGTGAAGGCTGAGGTACTGCTAACAGACCATTAAACTACTCCAGCTTTGGAACGCACTGTACCTTCAACAACTTTTGTGCCTTCTTCAAGCGTTTTTGAAGAAATGCTTTCACTGCATCAGCACAGATGAAACAAGTCTGCTCCGAGACCACGCAATCCATTCTCGTGAACGTACGCAGCTACACAGCAGCCTGGAAGGAGGACTGCAGATGGAGGGGGTTAACAGCTGCCAGATGGAAGCTCAACGTAAGACAGTACAAAAGAAAAGTCCAAACTAAGCTTTTTACACCTCCACATACCCCTTTTTAATATGTTATTTTGCAGTGTACATGAAAACCAAAAACAAACAAAAGGAACTTTAGCCAAACTCCCCTTCCTCCTCCAGCTTTATTGATAGTTTAAAATTACATTTTCTATGTTCTAGGACTTCAATTGCTTTTACCATCTTACTTTAAAAACTGATTACAAGCAAATGAAACTCAGTCGTCTAAGTGATATAGTATACAAAAATAACATCTCGATTTCTGTGAAAATGCATTTATTTGCAACTCCTGAATAGCTCCAAATTGTATATGCTATGAGCACTCATGTCTGGGTTCCAGATTTACTTTGAAATATTTATTCAAAAGCTTCCCATTACGTTCTGTATCTCCAACATGAACATTCGTTGACTGAATTACTGTTACTTTTAAGTTTATTCCGGATTTCTCTCTCTCTCTCTCATGGCCATTAACAGGCATGTGCATCTTGTTTGTTTACTCCCACTCAGCTATATGCTCTAGGTAGGGCCTGATACAGATATTACTTGGTGTTAACAGCTACTGAGGTCAGACAATCCAAGGCCATTGTAATAAAATTAAAGTTATGAGGAAGTTCAGACACTTCCAGAATTTCTTTCCTCCTGCACAGGATCACTTCCACGTAACCCAGCGAGGGTTTTGCTGGTCTGACTCAACTCTTCCCACTCATCAATCCCTATTCACCAGTGGCACGGAAAGGGGGTTCTTTAACAAAGCATTATACATAACACCTCTACCAAACTAAACATAAACATTTTTGTAGTTAAATGCAGAAAGTTGATTTTTTTTTCCACCCCTTTCCTCCTTTTACACGGCAAGTAAAGCTCACTGGCCTGGGAGTAGCCTCTATCTGCCAACCTTTGGCCAGTGAAGAGGATTCAGAGAAAAATAATACAACCATCAATCAGAAAAAGGAGGGGCGACAAAGGAAAATAATTAGGCTGTAGCTTCAATTGTGCATTCCCGTGCAAGGTGCCCTGACTCGCCGCAGCGGTAGCAGTTGACTTCACTGGTCTTGCTGCAGTTGATGGCTACATGGCCAGTTTCACCACACCTGGAAAAACCAAATCCTTTTAATCAAAACCATCCAGAACAGTTACTCAGGAAAGCAATCCTATTCTGTCAAGTACATTATCTACTTAAACTTCATACAACACCAGTTCTGCATTCAAGACTTCTGCTTCAGTGTTCGAGAATTCTTCGATGTGAGGCAAGTCTGTGTCTTCACTAGAGCTGGAAACTGTTCTCCAACTCATCAACTTGCATTAGTCACCACAGCTGCCAAAATCATCGGCCATCAAATACAGAATTTAGGGTTCGGTTTGGGTTTTTCTGACCATGTGGCAGGTTTTGCCTGCTCTGACACTTCTGTCTGCAGTTTAGCCTTATTTTCGAGAGTACTTTGTTTTAACTCAAATGCACCATGTTCTCTCTCCTTCCCCCACAGAAGGGAACCTTGGTGGGGGTGAATACTACCGTATTGAGGATGTTAATGGCATAGGCAGCATTTTGAAGCTGGCATTTCCAACAGATTTAACACCCACTTCTATGTGTGGTTCCTATAACCAAGATGTCTCAAGAATATTCCTGCCAGGGCTGGCTGTGCCAGCCAGCTGATTTGTACAGCTGGAGTTTGTTAGTTCCAGCGTAAGACAAGGCACTCAACTCTAGTTTTAAGTTTGTGCTATACCTCCCGTTCCTTTCTGCGAAAGGACACAGCCCTTTCCCCTAGACAACTTCAGTGATTTATCATCTGCATTGCTCTGGCCATCTAGAGATGTGCATCTTTGAATCTACGACTTGGCTTTCCTGACAGCTGTTTAAGTCTCGATTTTGAGCAACAGTAGGGAACTACTTAAAGAAACAAGCTACCCGGTCAAAGTTTAAGCTTCATTTCCTAATCAAAACTAGATACAGAATGCATCTATCACTCACAGTACGTTTTGCAGTGTTTTGTTGGTTCTTACCTATAGCATTTCACTTTGGTGCAGTCTTTTTGAATGTGTCCGAACTCGCCACAAGAATAGCACTTCTGCTCATCTGCATGGTCACAGTCACGAGCCAGATGGCCAGGTTTGCCACAGTTGTAGCAGCACTGCTCTCTCTCCCTCTTCGGCTCCTTGCAGTCCTTCGCAATGTGGCCACCTCTACCGCAGTTATAGCAGGCTTCCACAATAAGAAAAACATACCAAACAAGACTATAAAACCTTGGTAGCGCAAGATGTAGCATGCTTCTAATGAAGGACATGCACAGGTTGTTTCCAGTGAAATACAATCAGTGTACCGTTTCCTTCTCTTCAACCACAGATCTCTGTCCATGTGATTGAAGAGATAGAATATTTAGTGATACTTACCATCCTCCTGAAGATCACAGTCCTTGGCAAGATGGCCAGACTCACCACAGCGGTAACAGATGTCCGGGAGAGATGAAGACATGAACTGGAAGCCTGCTTGAAATAGGTAACAGGAGAAAAAAGGCATATGGATGAAGTTAAGAAGGTTCTTAAGAGCTAATCAAGGACACTGTCAGCTGGACTGACAAGTTAAATTCGCTGTCAAAGGCCCCTGGCAAAATTCTTACGCAGAGGTTAAGAAACAGCGAAATTCATTACCAATGCATGTCCTAACTTCTTCAGACTTAACACAGTCAGTTTTACACACTATTCAGAATGCCAAGCTAGAGATCTTACTGTATAAATAGTGAAAACCCAGAGATCAATCACCTCTGCCACGGCTTCTCATCCCACGACCACGGCCAATTCCAGTAGGGCACTCCCGAGCCCAGTGGCCAGTACGTCCACACTTGAAGCATTCGTTGCTGCTCATGGCTGCAGATCACCTGCCTGAGGAAGGCAAGACATTTTTAGAACACCTTCCCCTCCCCTAACCAAAGGTTACATTGAAGTAAGGAGATTTAGAGGTTTCCCATCCTCCCAAAGGCAATGAAAACCAAGCAGGACTTCTAGCCAACTCACTACTTTCTTGTACAGTATCTGATCACGACTACTAAAAACCACTGCAGGAGAAAAAGTTTGTCTCTGCTTTGCTTTGAGTAAGGCAGCTTTGAACAGCCAAAGAAACAGCATGCTGTATAACTTTTCCTCTAATTAGATTTTTGTAGCCAGTCTTTGCTTCGAAAACTTCCGAAATGCTTAGGAGCAGGGGGAAAAAGAAAAGTAGATCCCTTTAACTACTGTCTCACCAGCCTTACTGTTGTTCTCTCTCAGTAATGCAACTACTTCCTTATTCCTCAGAGATAAATTCAAGAGCCAGTTACTGATCTCTACAAATTATTTCTTCCTGGTAGCTGTCATGCTTTCTCTTGAGTGCCCGGCTGGCAGCTACTACATTTATTGACTAATCAAGCTTCATTCTAGAAGCTAATTATAAGAGTAGGCAGTATTACACCTAAAGCCTTAAAGAGCACATTAGCTTAACATTTGAAGGCTTAAGTTATTTTATGACCTACACAGCAGTTAAAAGTCTGAGAAACAAGAATTACAACCTCAATATATTAACCTATAGCTCAGGAAACATACTTCACTCCCACGTTCACACAAAAGAAAATGTTTAAGATACTTTACTTCCCTTAAAGCCAGACACTTGCCAGGTATCTAGAAGGCTATCTTGGAAAACATCCTTAGAACGCTAGGGAAACACACAGGCATGCCTGTCCGAGACAGTATAAACCACTTCTTTTGCCCATATTGGGGAACTGAGGTATGGGTTTCGTGGAGCAGTGAAGCCAGTCTGCCACGGGCCACCAAAGCAGTGGTTAGGATGGGGTAGGTTGAACAGACTGTAGTCACAATACCAGAACTCCCCTAAGCTGCAGAACAGTTACACAAGACTTCTAGAACTAGAAATAAAAGAATGAGGAAATTAAACATTTGAATTGGAGTCTTTTTTAAAGTGCGCTTGAAGACAAGTTTAAAGTACACTAGTCTAAAAATACACATTTCAAGCTTTGTTTTGATGAAGTTTCTTTAAGTTGAAATACTTCACATGCTCTCTCCCAATTCATTATTCTTAACCTAACAGTAGAAGAATCATTATCTGGCATGTTTGGTCAGCTTACCTGATCCCCCATCACGATAATCCTCCTGTAACCCTACAATTTGTGTTATAGACTGCTTCTCTCCCTCCCAAACCATCCGGCATCCCAGACTACCAGGAACGTTCATGAGTTGTGTCTTGAAGAAAGCCACTACAGCAGCAGTAAGAACAACTTGTGACCTCAAGAAGGAACCAGAATTCGCATCCTGACATTTAGCTCTCAACTGGAGAGCTTACATCTGAACAGCAATTTTTATTTAAAGTATACTCCAATGTTGAACGAATTTACTGTGGCTTTTTCACCCATCCTCCCTCAAAACAGTTCCTTTCCAATCGTTTTCACCATAGAAGTGACCAACATCCATCCTTCCAACCAAAGTAGAAGCCGGAGAATTTAAAGTACAAGAGATATTAACATCAGTATGCTATTTCTTCTACCCATCCACCTTCCAGCTGGACCAGATGATGGTATCTGCTCTTAAAACAAAGTTCTGCAATGAAAGGATGCAAGCTCTTAAATAGATGTTAAGAAAGACTAAAACAACTCAGGAGATACGCTTGGATTTTGCACATAACCCTGTCTTCTCTGCTTCAACTCAGTGTTCAAGATTTCAAACCGTCTTACTAGGACACCAAAGGGTGAAGAGCTGTCTACTGTGGTGGCAGCAGCTGGCACACAGTGCGCTATTGTTTATGGCTGTTTTCATAGCAACCATGTTGACACTGCAGAACAAGAAAAACACAAGCAAAGCCAACTGCAGGAGCTGGGCTCAGGCACAATGGTTGATGCTGCTTTTAAAGAGGGACAAGATGGGATCTCTGAATTATACACAAAGATATACTCTTCACTCAACTCACAGCTCTTAAAAAGTCTTCATGTTAAAACATTCTAGAATAGCAACGTCAGACCTGTTAAAAAGAGCAAAATAGTATGCCAACAGCTGTAACAGAATGGCAGCACATCTTTACAGATACTAACAGTTACCAGACTTTCCTTCCAAACGATGAACTCAAGACTACAGAGTGAAGTGACAGGACTGAATATTGCTGGCAGTTACCTACATGAAGAACCTAACGTAACCAGTTAGGTTAACATATAGTAAAAGACAAACGTTTAATAGGTAAGCTAGACCTGCTTCAGATACACAGGGGAAAACCTTTTACAGTAAGATTAACCCATCAGCCTCTATCTAGTCCGTCAATCTGCCAGTCATGGTCAGGATCTGCATGATCACTACTCACTGCCCTAAAGGAATCTGAAAAGAGAAGTTTTACATCTGATTCAAAGTGGTTTCCTTTTTAACTGCTCCTTCAAGAGGAAAACACGGGTTCTCTTCCTCTGGTATATGGCAAATTGGCAAACTGAGATTATTCAAACTGAGTAAGAATTCCAAAGTCAAATAACAGTCTCTGCACAACTATCCTTCAAGACTATTTGAGAAATTCATTTAAAATACTTTCTCTTCAGAGGCCCCTTTTCCCCCTGAACTCGGAGATATTTGAAGGTTACAGCTGCCAGAGAAGCATGGTTACAACGCACGCTGTTCCATCTTCAGATACCTTAAGTATACGAGAGTACCAGGCAGGTTGCCTGGAATTTCTCTTCACCAGTATTTTAATGTTTAACTTCTGCATTCTTCCTGTAAAGGATCTGAAACTGAACACAAGTTCACCAGCTTCACCAGGTAGATGCAGCTGATGTTAGTTTTACTTGCCTCACATTCTAAGAAGCCATACACAGGACGGAATTCCCCACCAGTGTAAACTATTTTAAAAAAATCAATATAAGGATTTAGTTTTCAGATGAAGCCAATGGCTACCTTTAAGGAGCGATACCCAGAAAAGGCTGGTTCAGAAGACAAGTCCTTAAATGGACAGCCTCCAAGCAGTTTGGACACCATTACATTTTTCAGTTACTTCCAAAAGAAAAAAAAATGAGTACAGTAAAAACCACCCAAGTTCAAATTCTCCTCTATTAGTCGATACTCCTCCATTTTGTCATCACAGGCAAGCTTCCAGCAGTTCCTTTTATCTATCAAGGCCACCTTAAGTAAGCCTCCTGCAAGAATGCTACTTGTTTAAGTCTTCTTGGAAAGTTTTCACTCAGTCACATCTACTCATGTTTTCTGCAGCTCAAAGGTGTTATACAAAGCAGCTTCTACCGCCCCCACCGCTTTACAGCCCAGAACTAGATTTTTTACCTCACCAGAAGAAGAAAAGTAATAATGGAAAACAAATTAGAACTATGGCATCAGCTAGCATTTCTGAGTCAGGTCAAATTCTGCAAAATATACTAGGCTACTGCCTCACAGACGAGATTCCAACACTTGCGATGAAACACAAGCCTAGTTGCCTCAAACTCCTACCTTTCTGCTTAAGAGAGATGGTAGTTATTTACCTGAACATCTCCTACAGAGCTCCCTAACTGTAGTCTGAAGCTAAAATAAAATCACCTTGCAGCTATTCAGCAAAACATTATTAAGAATGAATTTTAGACTTTGATCTGTACCATCACCCTACTGCTAATTCTTCTGGGCTGACGACAGCTCA
The DNA here is from genome assembly GCA_013398225.1 of Steatornis caripensis. NCBI lineage: Eukaryota > Metazoa > Chordata > Aves > Caprimulgiformes > Steatornithidae > Steatornis > Steatornis caripensis. Next base: position 413,912 of record VZSC01010425.1, on the reverse strand, counting down.
ACAATCCAAGTGAGAGGTGTCACTGCAGTGGTTTCCTAGGTCAGACTTGAAGGTTTTCAGTGCAACTTTAGCACCAAACTTCAAAGTTAAAGTCTGTGATTCTTCTAGTGATAGCAGAAACTTTGCGTTCCTGTGGCTTTACAGTTAACACGCATTTTTAAAACGGGAGAGGTGCTATTCACCTCCAGTCTTCACACACAAGATTCAACGATACCCAGGTCTGGTTTAGTAGCTCATCTAGACTTGATGATGCGAAGAACTACCACTAAGCTCCACTGGAATGCTCCTTATTTTATGTCTTTCAGCCTCCGATGAAGAAGTTTGTTTTGACAAAACAGAAGTAAAACTGACTCGGGCTCCTCATAGTAGAAAGGATGCTGCACTTCACCTCTGACATTACTCAAAATTCTTCTGGATACTAGCAGTTCTTTAGAATTCAACAGCCCAATGTAACACAGGCAAGTATCTTCATTATACTTACCAGGTGCTTCCTGATCTACCAGTCTCGCTCCCATTCGACATTAACAGGACTTCACTCCTTCAAAGGACAGACTAGATAAAAACCACTGCTAAAGCCAGCACACACAAGCGCTCTTTGGCAAGTCGGCTGTATCAGAGAGGCAAACATTGAGAAATCAGCAGTTTCTTTCCAGGCTGTTGGTGAGCAACTAAAAATACCACACCTGAATCTCACAAGCCAGCCTGAACATGGTGAAACCCCTACATAATAGGAAGTGTAGCTTTGCTTTCCTGTAAGGTGAAGAAATGGAAAGAGAGAAAGCACTGCTAACAGAAGCGCTAGCATTTAGTTTCAAAAGTCAAGCCAAAACATTACCCATTTAAAGAGAAATGCTACCCGTGAGGAGTTTTTATTTCCCAAGAAGCATGTTTTGAGAATTCCTGAACACACGACACGTGACTGTCACCAAAGCTACCCCATATTCAGTCGCTTGAATTTCCACATCTGTAACCCACAAACATGCAACGGAGAGAGTCAGTGATGCGCCCATCTCCAGCTTTTGTCCTCACTAGAAAAAGAAAAGTTAAGTATTCTCACCACCAGGAAACAATATCCCTGTTCTGAAAGGAAGTAGTTTGAAACGTCAAGAAAATCTGCAGAAGAGGAAAGCCAAGCCCTACGCTCCATTTGGGTCCCCTCAATATATCCCACGAGCAAGATCCAAGAACGCTGAACATTAACTAAAAAACCCAAGACCTTAGATCCCTAGAGAGCCAGGTCAAAAAGACATCCTGACTTCAATTAGACTAATAATTCTTAGATAGCTTTGTTGAGACAGGTAAGAACAAAAGTTTGCCGAAAAAGTGACTCTGTAGCACTTTCTGCCTAGCCATACAAGTTAATATAAGGTGGGATAAACTACAGATTACCTACCAAACATGCACGTTCTACCATCTTCCCCTCGTAAGTTTAAAACTTTATGCAGATAGTAATAAAAAATAAGTAAGCAACATGTGAACTTTTTAACATAAAATTCAGTCCAGACGTTAACAAAGTCAGTTTAAAAAAAATGGTAGGTTAAGCCTGTAACTCGCAAGGTTGTTGAACAGCCCTGGTGAACTCATTTAACCTCTTCGCTTCGCAGACAGATGCAGGATTGCTTCTCTAGGCAAGTCTGGATTGATGAAGAAAACACAGACTAGGCAACCCTAACACTGCACGGCAACAGAATCTTAGTAAGCGTCGAAATGAAAATAAAACCCCCTATTAAGTTTAATAATTCCTTACGACAATTCCAGACACTAAGTGAGTAATGGCAGTTACTTGAGAACTACGTCTGACAGGAACTTAAATAAAAAACTTCTCCACCAGCCTGTGATCTGTAGATGTCACCGGCTATTTTTCCTATCCATTTATAGGTCACACTTGGATTTGGAGGAGGCCACCATCCATGCCTGCGGTCGGAGACAAATAGCTGCAACACCTCGACCCTCTCGGCTCCGGCAGGGCCTCACACGTGGGGAGGGAGCCACGTGGTGGGCCCGGGCCCGCCGCTCCGCCAGCCTCACCGCGGAGAGCGGCGCAGCGGATTTAAAAAAAAAAATAAAATAAAAAAAGAAGAACCACCAACTTTATTTCAGCCACGTTCCGCCCAGACCCGGTCTCACGAGATCCTCTCCTCCCCAAACTCGCTCCAGCCGCTCACCCGCAGGGAAGTTCGTCACGCACCCG
>VZSC01010425.1:394520-409716 GCA_013398225.1 Steatornis caripensis | reverse complement strand
AACCCTGCGGCCCGGCGCGCCAGGGCCCGGCGAAGCGGCAGCCATCTTGCCGGGAGGGCCCGGCTGCGGCCCGCCGGTAGCGCTAGGAAATGGTGGACACGCGCGTCGGGCGCGCCGGGGTGGGGGTGGCTGCAAGGCGCTGTCGGGTTTTACCGGACTCGTGTGACCTCGTCAGTGCTGATGAGGGCTGCAGGTGGCAAGGCGGACGGTACTGCCGCATACTGCAGCCGGAAGGCACAGGAGAGGAAGACGTTTCTTGAATTACTGAACAGAACTTACTCTCTTGGAATCTGTCTTCCACAAATCTCGTAAACAACACTACTGCTTGGTTTGCTATTCAGCTACAACGATATTTACGTGAACCCTCTCCCTTTTGCTTAGGAACTTTGTAAATGAATTGGCAACCAAGTATTGCACCAGAACCGCTCCTGTGCCCGTGTCCTGGGAAGTACAGTACACCGGCAGTATCCGCAGTTACTCCATTTATTTGGTCGTCACCATTGTGTTTAAAATGCCACCATTTCAGCTTTCTGATGAAATGCCTTTCCCTTCCTGCGCGTTGGTTACAACAGCGAGACGGCTCGCCCGGGGCTCTGGGACTCGGGAGTAAAATGTCGATACGAGGCCAATGTGGAGACGCTTTGGATTGACCTTTCCTCAAGCTGTAAATCTAATATTATAGCACTGTAGTTAGGTTTCTTTTATTAGAATATGAGTAACCACGTATGTCTTTCCCCCCATGCTGTTAAGTGCAGTTCATTTACGACGGACTTCACGTAATCTGATTTTATTTGTATTTTGCGTGCTGTTTCTATACGTCTGTGTGCTGTGTGTTTTGTAATATGCCGTATTCTCTACAGAACTAAACCAGCCTGGATTGCATCAGCATGCAGATTCAATAACAGGATGAGCCTTTCAGACCTATCTCTGCATGTTACACTACGGTGTCTTACTTCTGCCAGCTCCGATTCTGCTGTTTGTTTTACAGCTATATAAAAACATCAACATCGCCAACAAGCTTTGAGTTCATAACATTTCTTCCCATTAATTACTTTTTTTCATCTCTGCTGTCGTATTTCAGCGTAATTTTCATGACCTTTGGTTGCCTCGGATACATTACAATCCTGTTCACAAGTAGTTGTACTTTTAGTTTTAACTACTACTCTACTCAGATGGTAAAGGGAAGAAAAATAGTGTGTGTTGCTAAGGAAGAGCTCAGAGCTTCCAGCTCACGAGTGTGCCTACACTGCATTAAAAAAACCAAACACATCCATGTCACTGTGAAAGAATGCAGAGAGAAAATCCTATAGCCTGAATTTTTTTCAGCAAAGCTTTACTTTCTTTAAAGAACCTGGCTTCTGTGTGAGTCTTTGAACGGGACTCAGGCGTTTCGGACTGACGAAACAATTGTCATACACCTTTTCTAACTTTTTTTTGTGTTTTGCTGGCTGTACTTCTGGTACTGTCCATGAAGCTAGGAAACTCCAAGCTTAATCTTGGTGGCAATCTAGACTCACTGTCATCGAGAGTTTTTGTGACTGATACAGCAAGTGAATTCCCCTGACAAATCAAAGCTCTTTACTTTGTTTGAAGGAACTTCAAGTCATATCCTGGACTCTCCCTTAGTTGAAACAGGGTGCAACTGTGAGTGAAAATGCGTTACTCAAGAAGTGTTACTGCTGGTGACAAATCAATTAATCATCCTCTCTAAGTGCACTGGCTCAAATAGTGTTCTTATAATATAGGATATTTTTAGCTATCTTTCATTACAATGGATAAAAATTTTCCCCAGCAGATAATAAGAGAGTCTTCTAACAGCATCTGGTTTGTGTACTTACCTCAAGAATTAATTTGCCTTGTTGTATCTTCATAAAGCTTGCAATTCTTGTTTTGCAGGTTTCTCTTTGACATTTAGGCAAAGGCTAGTCTTGCAGTTAAACAACAAAAGTGAGAGGCATGACATCTGTTCCTGGCTCAGTACTTCCTATGGAAAACAAAGTAGACAGAAAACAAGGTAGAAGCACAAAGTCTTTAAATTTCTTATGCGCAAGGAAAAGACAGTTTTATGTCAATTCCAGACTTCTCCGTTGTGTGAGCTCTGCCCCAAAAATTCCGAGGCTCAAGAACAACTTGGGAATAACAGCGCTCAAAGGAGCTCAAGTACAGTAATAGTTGAAAGTAATCTCTTGTTCCAGCAATGTCTTTCCTAACGCAGACAGTTCTTAGAAGTGTTGGATGAAGAGCCAAACCATTATAAGACCAAATAAAACAACAAATCACGTTTTGCAACCAGTGTTCTTGCATTGTTTTCCTCCGAGTGGTTGGACATGTGGGCAGAAAACCGTTTCAGTTGCTGGGCAATTGTCATTGCTTCTCAGCAGCATTTTTGTTGTTAAAGTAAATCTTGCTTAATTTTGTATGTGGGATTTTTCAAAACCAAGGAGACCTAAAATAATTGCTATGGATCATTAAGTATTGAAAACGGAAACTGCTTTTGGAGTATGGCTTAGTTGAAAACAACTTCTCAGCAGCAGATTCAGAACAAGCGGTAGCTGTCGCCCGTTCCTTCCCCCATCCCCAGCCATTCATTTCCCCTGACAGCAGGCCGTAGCAGAGCAGGAATACGCACCCATCTTTGCACAGGTCTGCCCCTGAATGCTTTGCCCCAGCCTTTGCAATAAATTTAATTCCAATGGTGTAAGAAAAACAAAGGGGGAGAGTATTTGTTTTTAAAGACTGCCAAGTGACGTTATCCCTCTGAGATCAATAGATAGCTTGTGATATTCTCTATTACGGTGTTGCATCAAGAGAAGCGTGTTTTACCTGGTTTAAGCCCAGTGGGTCAGCAACGTCCACCAAGATAACTTCTGCAAAAAGAGAATCATCCGTTGCTGAAAGAAACACAGAGTGAGTCTATAGTCAGCCCTGTATATTTATTTCTTTAGGAAAGTCACAGTCAACTGGCTGTTGAAAAGAGGCCGGATAAAACACCCAGTGAAATCAGTTGGTGTGTTGAGAAAGGAAAGACTGGTTAATACTTGTCCACATAAATGACAGTTCAGGAAGCTTCAATGGTGATCTTAACAGACTTGAAATATAGAAGGCATAATCCCCTGGATGATGCAACAGATAACAGGAAAGATCTGCCTGCTTCTCTTATAAAATATTCATATTTATATTCAGGCTTCATGGCTGAATTACTTCATAGGCTCATATATCCCTTTTTTTTTTGAGAGTATGTCTATGCTATATTAGCTACTTACAGTCTTCTAGGGTAAAATTAGTCTGGTTGAAGAGAAGCAATCATACGGACTGATTCCAGATGCTTAGTTCATTTTGACTTATTATAATTAGCTGATGAGATTTCAAATGGTTACTCGTTTAATGTGTATAATAATACAAGAATGATTAGTTAGCTCAAGACTGTTGCACTGATACCCACATTTAGAGTGAGGCAACAAGAGCTTCTTTAGCTAACTAAGAAGTCCAGCTACACAATCATCCTTCTATTTCTCTGAAGAGAATGAAACCCTTAAATATGTCTGAAAAACTACTGTATGCTCTCACATATTTTTTAGAGATATATAAATGTATGCAGCAATGCATATATTATTTGGCAGGGACCAGTGAGGGCCAGCTGCTCCCCAGGGGGTGAGGAGCCAGGAACCAAACATCGTACCAATGTGGCAGGGCCCAGCCCCACAGCACCCAGGCAGGGCAAGCCTGGGGACAGCAGCTGGGGTCAACCAGGCATCTGGATTGTCAGACAAGCTCTTAATGAGGAGGCAGGTCGGAGGCGATGCCAGGAAGTCAATTTGCAGATCAGGGTCAGGTCCCGTGGCAGCAAACAGGGTGAGATGCAGTCTGGTTATTGCCAGGCAGGTCCACGGTGGCCGAGATCAAGCCAGGAAACGAGGCTCAGGCCAAGGAGGTGCGCGGCCAGGCATAGACGTGGCTGTACCACAGCTGAACATGGAGCTGGAGACCAGCACCCCCACAGCGCAGCTCAGGCAGCGGCTGAGGGCCCAGGGCTGAGATGGGCCCATGGGCAGAGTTGTGCGTGGGAGCACTAGGAAAAGCTGGTCAAGGCAGTTAAAAGTCTATTAGTACACTCATGGCCCTGACATTATTAAATGTGCCTAGTGACTCTGCTGTGTCTTTAAGATTTAATGTCTTTTTAAGTGAGTTACCCCATTGATTTTTCGCTGATGATACAGATGACTTCATTAGCCACACAGGTTTTCTAAGTGTGCAACCAAGTTTATAGATTACATGAAATCAGTTATTCAGAACGTCCTGTGGAATAAAAAGCTAGAGCTTACATGGTACGAAGGAGGACAGCAATCTTCAGGACTCAATGAGGGCAAATGCCTGAAGCAGCAGACTGGTGTCACATGAAAATGGGAAGACGCAACCTGCATATGAACGCACCATGAGGTCGTGTCCAACATGGCCAGTGAACCAGACCGAGATACAGTGAGGAAATGTCTCAACGAAGTATTCTCCAAAGCACGTTCTTTGACATGAAATAACCACCCAAACCTCTTTTTGCTGTTCTTATTTTTAAAACAACCTATGGAATAACCTGTTGGCTCCCAGATGCTCAGTATACTTTGATACTTGGTGCTATGTCCGTCTTCTAAGCTATCGTTTCCTTTTATCACAGTGGCAAGTGTACCGTTGGGCCAACTGTTACATCTGTTAAGCTGACTATGGTGTAAAAATTACACTAATACTTGCTGGCTGTAAGTGGACCGTGACACCGGTCTGTATGACACTTCAAAGAACTATATAGTGCATGATGGAGCAGTCCTCGCAGAAGGACATCTGTAAGACCACACACTTAAAAAAGACTGAAAAATAACCTGTATCACTTGAAGTGTGAAGTAGCTTAGGTGCTATACTGTGATAATAATAGTAGATGTTTACGTGTAGACAGTTTTGATGGAGTTCCGGTATCCCTCTAAAACGGAATATTCAACTAAAGGGTCAGATTCTGTAGTGCTGCTACTTCTATTTTTGTGCAGTGCCCTAAGGTTAAAACGTTACGATGTAAAGCCAAGGTCAAGAGGTACCCTTGATGGTACCAGGGAATGCACTGAAGCACACTAAAGCGAATCATCAGCTGTCTGATCCTCAGGCATCTGCTGCAGTCAATCTGTAGCCCTGGGCACTTGCTTGCTTGCTTTCAAATGCTTTACTCACTTCTCCCAGTGATTTACACAAACAATTCCAGAATTTAAGTTTTGCTAGCTAGGAACCAGAAGATCTCTATGTAGTGTTTTATTCCAAATACAGCTAAAAATATTAATTTAACATGATTGGACTATACGAGCCCGAGTCTTCCATGGTGTACATATCAGTGGAATGCTTTCTGCAATTCTGTTTACTTCAACAGGGCGTCTCCTGATCGGTGCCTCCAGAGGAGGATCAGATCCAATAGCTAGAACTTTTCTTTGCTGGGCAGTCGTGCTGAACTGTGTAGAAAGGATTATGAAGTCTACGTTTGAGATTCATAATCATCCCATCTTATATCAGCGTACGTTTGCTGTCAAGTAATTGTAACTGGCCACCAGAGAAGGTACCTTGTCTAGAGGGCATCCCCACATGGCTATTCCAGTTAACGCTGGAAGGAGATTCTTAGGAGAAAAATAATGTCGAGAGTGCAGCAGCAGCTCAGAGATATCCAGATGCTGCAACAGCTTTTCTAAGTTTCCAAGAGGCAATGGTAAGCAGAGAAAATAGACTGTTCTAACGTGACTCAAATGCAAGACAGCTGGAGCCTCGGAGAGAAGTACAAAAGCAAAGCTTCTTTGTCCTTTCACACTCCCACCTCTCCCCAGTATCAGGTTCCTAACCTAGTTTGGATGCAGTAATACTCAGGTTGGATCCAAAAATGAAATGAGCTCTTTATCTGTACTTGACTAGACTCCAAATGATTTCAGTAAGAGGAGGCTGAGTAAGGACTTGGCTGTAGGTGGATCAGAGACTTTCCAGTGTTTATTTATTAAATATATCCCATTTGGTGTCCTGTTTGCAGCCTGCCAAAGCAAAAGGGATTAAAGCTCCCCCCACCCCCCAATCTCGTTACTGAAATAATGAGCAGAACTTTTTTATTCCTCTACATTATTACTGGAATAATCTGTCAAGCAAGCAATTGAGTTGTTCCACCTTATCACAATCTTTGCCAAGAAAGATTTAGCAACATGGTAATTTAATGGAAAATATTATAGCCACATTCCTTTCAGACATAACTTCTACGTAGAAAGATAGACATCTAATGGGAAAAAAGTTTGTGCTAATATTACAGAGATTTATCGGCTTTACTGTTTTGTCCAGTGTGGTGTTTTACCTGAAAATAGTGCAGAGCACCCGTGAGAGTGAGCTAAGTGAAGTTATCCCACCTCTTATTGAAACGTGGATATAAAAACGACAGCATCCTTTCAGCTTCATTAAATATTAAGTAGAAGCACAAACATAATCATCACAAATACTCTTTTGATAACCAGAAGATGATTTACAAAGATGTTGACTTAAAGCTGTGCAAAGCAAAGATATGCCTGTCAGGAAGCAGCAGCGTGGATAACTCACGGTCAAGGCAGACATTATCTAAAAAATGTAAACATGATCAACAACAGAAAGATAACTGAATTCCATGGTAATTTCAAGAAACCAACAAAGGAAATCAATCAGGCTCTACCAACAGAGATGACAAACAGTTCTGTAGTTCCTAGAATATTTTTATGTGCTAAAAATAGGCAGGTCTCACTTTAATTGCATGAGAAACCAGAAGCTGAAGACGAGTAAAAGGTCATAAAAAGGTGCTTGGCTTGAAGGTAGAAAAAGCCATCAGAGCAGACATATCAGAACTAAAAGTTATGATAAAGATGTGTGTGTGTGTGTGTGTGTGTGTGTTAGATATTCCGCAGGGCTGAGCAAACAGAGTTGCTTTAATTGTGTCACAAGCTAGACGTTAGAGCAGTAATACAGGTGAGGCAATGTTAAAGGTTAAAAAAAGCCCAGATACCGTGGGGTTCACCAGCAGTGCAAACATACTGTGTTTGGAGTTGTGAAGGTAAAGATGTCCAGGTAAAAACTCTTACAAGTCGTCCTGACTTCCACTCTTTTCATGTCAATTCTGTATGAATTAAGAAAGAAATTAAACAATATTCTCCTCATAATTTCCAGCAGTTTGTAACAACAAAGCTAAATTTACAGATCTTTGCTTCAACCAAAAAGTCGTCAGCTTCAATGCAAGCTTTTAGCGATTTCATCCTGAAAACATGAAGCATCTTTTTCTTCTTCTTCTCAATGCGTATGGCCAGGTTCCGCTCTTCTCCTGTTGGGATATTCTCAAGTTTTAAGGATTTCAGTACTGGCAATGCAAACCGACATTGCACAAACATATTGAGGTCCTGGGGTTTGCTGGCTGTTAGAATGCAGGCCAATGGCCCCGCATGCCTCAACTGAGAGTGCCATGCTGACTTAAAGCCCCCCTTGTAAGACAGGCCCCATGGAAACTACTCGTAAAGGCTCAGCTCCGGGCATGCTCTGCACTAATTTTGCACTGTGGTCAGTGCTGTTTTCATTCCCCGTGAGTGCCTTTCACTGTTTTAGGCAAGACTTTTACTTAGGAAGGAACTATCTTAATTTCCTAGGCTTCTCCTCGTTCATGTGTAAACTCAGTGGATAGCTACCTAAGTCTTGAGTTTCAGAAAAGGATTTAATCGTTCGCATATGGTCTGCTGTATAAATTCATAGTTCGTCATTCACAATAGGTGTGATCTGCTCTGTGTAAATAAATAATTTTCTTCTATTTTCTATTTTCCAGGTTTTTGAATTGGTTATTCAAAAAACCTTGCGGTGCATTAGTCTTAGGGCACCTGGGAATAGATCTCTCTGGAACATGCAGTTTACCTTAACACTTTTACGTAAACTCGTCTCTAGTATGAAAGCTGAAAGGACTTCCATTTAACATTTGACTTTTCAAAATACGCTTGCCCGTGCACTTTCTTCTTAAAAGCCCTTCCTTCTCACATTAAATACGTTCAGTTCTGCCACTCAGCCTGAAAACTGTGTGTAGCCACAGTTAGGCACTGGGTGTGTGCAGGGACACGGCTGCAGAGTGTTGATGGAGAGGTTGGTGGAGATGTACTAGTGTATAGCAGATAAAGTCTAGGCAGGAGCCATGTGTTGCACCATACTCATTGCTCTTACATTGCTTGGGGAGAAGCAGGGGTTCAATGGGATAAAATGAAATTTGATGACACAGTTAAGAACTTCAGCTCTGTTTCTGGCTGAACACACACTACCATCACTCTGGCCTTTCCTAATCTCAGGGTGTTTGGACACCTCTTAGGTGGGTATCTGCATGTGTGAAAGCTATGAGACTCCTCGTGCAGCTGGCACGGAGTCAACACAGCACACTGAGAAGGACAGTCCTGGATTTTCATAGCTTTATCAGCCTCCATTATATGCACACCTAACACTGGAATTCCTTAAACCTGTACTCAGTGGAAACTGAGGTAGGTTTCCAAGCATCAGGCCTACAGAGGAGCTGGTTATTTCTATTTTGTAAAATCATGTGCAGTGAGATTTTGTTTCCCCTGGTGTTTTTTCTTCCCATGTGGTCTCTCTGGCGTGGCTGGAAAACCCACTCACACGTTTTGTATGAGTTCAGAATTACACGGAGTGCCAAAGATTCTTGTCCCAAGTATTGCACACAGGTTGTGATCTGTAACTAAGAACGAGAATAGTAAAATGCACGAGCAAACCACCTATAATGTAATTTTTAAGAGAGCTGTCAGCAAAGTTTCTTTTTCAGTGTCAGGTACAGACGGGTGGAATAAAGTGTGTGTTTATACTCCACAGGGGGATTCCCAGTCAACTGCCTGAGTGATTTAAGCCTCACTGGCCTGTTTGGCAAATTATATCAAGTTGTGCATATGGACTTCAGAACTGCAGACACTTGGTTTTCAAAGACATCTCTAATTCCAAGGTGATGGTACAACATACATGGTATATGATGACTGTTTTGAAATTTATATAAACACTATAAAAGCCGATAGAGTCACCTAGAGAATGAATGATGCAGGAACGGTATTTGTTTACAGCATCTGTTATGCAATAAAATGGAGTAAAAAGCCTCTCTTTGCTCAGAAGAATGGTTTGGTTTTCCTCACCGGCATCCTCCTTGATACTATCATGTTATAGTAATTAGATATGCAAGAACTTATCTTGGCCTCAGATTATTAGTATTATCACCAGCTTTAATAGGTACACTTCATATTAAGTCTTCTTTAAAAAAAAATCCTTTTAAGATTCAGGCAACTGAAAGTCTAGGCGTAATTATATCATAAACATCCATCTCCAAGGTTGGTCATACTCATAAAACAAGTAATCTAGAAGGATGTTTTATCCATGTAAGCCTGAAAATGGCACAGTACTGGTATTTAGCAAAAGACAGGAAAAAGGAAGTTGTATGGGAAATTAAGAGAAAAATCAGATACCCCCGAAAACTGAAGAATAAATAGAATTAACCGATTTCTGCCTCTGAAGAAAGGAGACATTATTTGTCAAAAATTATCACGTTTTTCTCTTTAGCATGTACTAGGATGAAACACATTATCTGCTGGGATCATGATAACTTTCCTGGAAGCAGCTCTCAGTCAGCTTCAGAGTGGGAAAAGTGACAAAAGCGATAGCAAATGGGAAGTACATAAAGAACGTATTTTCATATTTTGAGTTGGGAATGACCTTGGGTGTTGCCTGATCCTTCTATTGTTACAAACGTTCATACAGTGACTAACGTTGACACTGGAACATTCAGAAACAAATACGTTAATTAGTCAACTTGATGAACAGGTTTGTGGTCATGAAACTCCTGCCAGCCTACATGAGTAATTAAAAGCTCCGTGCATTTGGTTTGAAATAGAGACCTGAAATGCAGGACCTCCGTTGTATTGCCAACTGTAACTTACTCTTTGTACATCTGCAGGTTGTGCTGTAGATAGTCCTGATGACTGAAATCCCTTAGCAATACCATGGCTGACAACCAGACTGTTTCTGCAAGGAGTTATGAATCTGTGCTCCCTAAAGGCGGTAATTCCAGCAAGTCTGGACAGGTTTTCAGTTTGAAGGAAGAACAGGGAGGCATGTTAATCAAACAGCTCGTCATTCCTCATCTGGTGGACACAGAAATCTCTTCCCCCGTACACGTATAAAGGGAAGGTCTGAGCGGGCCCTTCCATTAAATTTTCATTTAATGAAACAAAACCTCCCTCTGCTAAGACAGGAAAGTGCCTTTCGGCCACTCCGTTAGTATTGGTGAATATAATTGTTAATTCCTCAGGCCCACACATCTGAGCACTGAGACTGATAGAATGTTGATGATGCATGTGAATTTCTAAACAAAATTCCTCCAGAAAACAAACCCGGTTATCAGCATACCAGGCACTCCAGAAGTGGGACATGCTAGAGTTAATGTTGCTTATGCAAGCTTAATTTAGGAATCTTGTGGCCAGAATTACAATAGCCTTTAGTGAAATAATTCAGTGCCCTTTTTTCCCAGCCTCCTTGGATTGAACCGGGGTTGCATGCTAATGGAATGTTTACCTTGCTGGAAAAGCTGGGAGATGCACAATGAGACAGGAGACTACAGGAAAGGGAAAGGACAATTTCATGGCTCAGAGAACTGGGCGTTGTCCCGAGTAACTGACTACTATCCATGTTTATGTCACAAATCCTGTGCGATACCAGACAGGTCGCATAAACTAAACTTCTCACAGGTGGTGACCAAGTGTATATGCTTAATTTTCAAAGGTTCTGTATTTGAGACACTCAGAAGCGAGGAATGACCGCAGCTGTGGGCCAGTCCTAACCCTGAAGCATGGGAGCACCGGAGTTATCAGAAAAGAGGTCCCAGGAACTTCTAGTCCAAGGGTCATCCTGGAAATTGCTGAATCAGTTTTATTAAGTCACCCCAACGTAAACTGAGTGTGTGTCTAACCAGTTCGGGGGGCAGACATGCGGCTTGGAAAATCTAGGAAAATTTATTAAAGTTTTGTAGAGTCACCAGAAACCCACTACAGAGTGTTCCAAAGGAAAACACTGGTAAATAACTGGTACTCTGTCCCTTTCTGGAGTACCTCTATGTGGGTAGGGGAACCAGTGGGAGAGACGACACAAAGTGAGGAAGACGGGCANGAGTCTCCTTCTCTGGAGATATTCAAAACCAGCCTGGATGCATTCCTGTGCAACCTGCTCTAGGCTAACCTGCTTTAGCAGGGGGGTTGGACTGGGTGATCTCTAGAGGTCCCTTCCAACCCCTACCATTCTATGATTCTATGATCATTGATCCAGCACAGGCTAAACAGCAAGGTTTTAAAGAGTGTAACAAACCACTCACACAAGTGTCTCCATGCTGGTCATTCATCTGAAAGAGAGGTTGCTCAAGCACACTTTCTACTAACACAGATCATAAAAAAATATTTAGATGCATTGCCTGCATCTAAAGACAATGGTAAGGTTTGTATCTGCTCCACATACTTCGCCATCCTACCGTTATGTCGAAGTCTACTGACTCTTTAATTCTAAAAAGTCCTTTCTGAAATTTACCCCACCCCATAACTTAGAGAGGAGTTGTGCAAACCCATCAGCACACAGTCAGCGCTCAGGTTGATTTATTCCATTGCAGTCAGCCTTTCTGAGTCTTGGGCGTGATGCTGACCTCAGCGAGATCCCTGTACCTTGTTATTGCCTGACGTACTTGTTGATATTATTCTTACTCCTCCCCACCTTTCTGAAAAATTCTAGGTCTTAGTACAGTCTTAGCTGGCATCAGCAGCTACTTTCTGTTGCACTGGTAAGGGGACACAGCTGAGGAAATTCACCCGAGGCTATGTAATAGAGATCGGTGTTCACAGAGTCACGATTCCTCTATAATCTTGTAATTGTCCACTGTTCTGTGTAGATCTGATGTGGCTCTCACAGGTTTTGACGACAGTTTGCAAGACTCCTAAGGTTTGTTTCGTTTCACGTCCTCGTTAGAGAGCAACTTGATAGAAAAATGGCTCCCAAGCCATTATTCTAGAGCACTTGGAGACTGATCAAATGTAATGCAAAAGTCAATGATTTTCTGTTTACTGCAGTACAACTGGAAACACAGGCTCCTTGGCAATACTAAACTGAAACTCCTGCTTTGTTTTTCTATTTGACACGTCTGTCTGGGCTTCACACTGAAACCCAGGAAAATGATACTTGTGGAAAATGGGGGAGTGAAAACTGCTAGAAGTGTTGAGCAGAGCCAGGGGAATCCCTCTGTACAAACCAGCCTGCCTCCATTTATGTCTCTGAGAACAAGATGGCTGTTCACATGTCATGCCCTTACTTTTGGGCTGCCCCTGAAAATAAGCAACGTATTTCTGAAGAAGTAGAAAAGAGGATACTGAGAGAAAGACTGTCTCTAGCTCGTCACTGGCGTCCCCATCTAAAGTAAGTTTAAACAAACAAACTAAAATCACATCCAGTTAAAGAACTAACTTTAAAGCGTTCTCCTAAAATACAAATACAATCCAGCTCATTTTTCTTACTGTATCCTAGAAAGCTACTGGCTTAACCAGGTCAACATTTTGCACTCGCACTTGGGGGCGTGACTGGTTCAGGGAAGTAATTCTATATTTGAATAATGACAAGGCAGAAGCCACACAGTACGTGACATGACAGTGGTCCATGCGGGATGAAATTCAGAAAGCGCAAGGGCCATTTCACCCTGCTCATACCGCGCAGAACAAGATGTGTGAATTCCAGCAGATCTAATTTCAAGTTAACTCCGTATTTATACTCCTAGAGCTCATCTGTTGCACCAAGAAAAGATCATCTGAAAAATGTGATCCCTGTTAATAGTAGCTAAAAAGCTCATTCAGCTCATCAAGCGAAGCAAGCAAAATGCTTACTGGCAGGAACAACAGCTGTATGTTTGACCTTTACCCATTCTCTCTTTTCTCGCTTCACATTCAGGACCAGTGCTCAATGCATTCTTAGGAGGCATGTATTCGGAAAGAGAGGGCTATTTTTATTCACCGTGTGGTTTCTCAGCATAGTGGGTCTTTAGGAATATTTCCTTTCACGTCAATCCTTCTAAGCATTTTACAGAGCATAGTCTGTTCTGGGAAGTCAGTAAATTTGAATTCATGTTTTGAAGTTTTATCATGACTCGGAATATAATGTGCAGAAGGCAGATAGCACAGTTCATGAATAAAGCAAATGCAGACTATGTAGTCCTGCTGAAGCTCTCACCAGGGTATTTTACATTTTCCATGCACCCAAATGAAACCCTTTATACAAGCAAAGTAATCCAAAACCATCTGGCAGTAGAATTTGGGATTTCATAATGCTTTAATGCAAACCATGTGAGCAGGATGTCCAAAATGTCTGTGTCAGTGGGTTGAACTAATACGTGTAAAAAAGATGAACTTTGCAATAGTTTTGTCTGGTTTTCGTTATGTCCAGTCAATGAATACCTTATACCACCGCTGTTCACCGAGGGTAACTTTTGCGCTGGTACCTTTCCTTGCCTGACACTCGTCCCTTCGCTGTTCCTGAACACAGAGGAATAACCAAGACCACAGAGGAGGAGCCCAAACTACGAAGCCAGATGTACAACTCCAGCATAAAGCTAAATAGCCACATGGTTTTTTTCCATCTTGTTACTGAACGACAGTAAGAATTTGTTGCTATGGGTTATCAAAGACCTATTTGGCCTTCAGTGTGGAGGAGACGCTTCATCCCTTGCCTAGCTGTTCTCTTGAAGTCCTTACCCACCCTGCATTTCAATTTAATAAGCAATGGAAATCACTGTGACAAAGGGAACTCAGGATCAGTTTGAATTCCATGTCCCTCTCTCCTCCTCTCAGGGCTGAATCCTACAACGAGTCACCACTGGGTGACCAGGAAAGTACTGGTTCTGAGTAATGGAAGCCCAGTGTTTTCAGAAACCTGAGCAGATTGCAGCCAAACGGGCTCCTTACATATTTAACAAGCATACACTCTCCCTCTCCTGACCATGCCTCTCCAAAATGTGCTATGAAAAGTTTTGCCAATACACACTTTATCTTTCCAGACTCCTTGGGGTCCCATCCAGTTATCTTTCCCATGTGGATTCTTTATTCTTCTCTACGCATTTTCTTTGAGGGCATTGCCAAAAGTCACCTACACTCTCCACACTGGGTCTTGGGGCCCTGAAGACGCTAATAGGCCTTACTGGCCTTGACCAGCCTTGCCTGGTTCCTCCACCCACAGTCCCTGCACATGGGCCCAGGAGCTCCACTTAAGTACAGTCCTGGGCCTTCAGTCCTGGCCCAAGCTGCGCTGCAGGAGTACTGCTCAGCTACACCTGTTCCTGGCCATGAACCCCATTGATCCTGACCTCCCAGCTTGACCTTGGATCTGTCTCTTAACTATGGACCTGCCCAGCAATCACTGGGCTACACTCTCAGGAGACCTGATCGTGACACCGACTTGTGGACTGAACTGTTGGCCCTGTCGCATCAGCGTGAATTTGTGTGATGATCTGGACTCATGATTGAACCTAACTACTACCTTTGGGTCTGGCCTGCTCACCTTGGTTGGTTACCATGGGGCTGGACCTCAGCTGCGTTACTGTGTTCAGCTTCTGGCACCCTGCCCCTTAGGGAGCAGCTGGCGCTTGCTGCTCCCTGACAGTGCGCACAGCCTTGATACACTGAAGTTGTTTACAGATCCCCCAAAGTTCAGAAAATCCAAAATCTGGTGACAATGTAACTGAAAATAGACTTGGAAGAAGTTTTGAGTAATCACGATTTCAGAACTTTGATTATTCCAGGAACCCTGCTGCAAAACAGAAACACTTTATCCTGTGTTTATTATTTTGCATTAACCCACGCAATGCCCAACTTGATTGATGCACTGAATTCTGTGGACTGCTTGAGCTGCTGGAAAATGACTCCACTCTACTCCTGACCTGTGCAGCACAATGTTCAACCTGATCTGGTGATGTTTCTAAAGAGCAAAGAGCATCAGTGACCTTGAAAGTCCTTAAGTCCTTAAGCGACAGGACAAGGGGCAATGGGCACAAACTGGAGCACAGGAAGTTCCACCTGAACATGAGGAGGAGCTTCTTTACTGTGAGGGTGACAGAGCACTGGAACAGGCTGCCCAG